>VXBJ01002547.1:1379259-1451022 GCA_013400055.1 Nycticryphes semicollaris | reverse complement strand
AAAAAAAAAAAAAAGATGCTTGTAATAGCATGAATAATTCCAAGCTTCAGTTTACTTTCTTGGGGAAAAGAGGATGGCCAGCAGCAATCCATTCTGCAGGTTGCTTACATTACAGGACATGGAAACTGCATGATGCCAAGCTGTTTTGCTCAGGAATGAATCAACATTGGCCAAAGGGTCAGACCAACATATTAAACTGATTTTTTTTTCTCTTACCTGTCATTCTTCTCTCTATCCTCATGTACCCAAACAGGTGAATCTCAGAGAATGTATGTGAGGCTGATGTCACCAGAGAACAGCTGAAAGCTAAGGCAGGAGCTGAGATAGCCTTGCTCACCCTGGAAGGTGTTTTTGGCTGTGCCACTCTCCCTCCCATACCCACACCCACTCAGTCTCAAGTACCTTCCATCTGTTTAATCTTAAGACAATCTAGTTACAGAGATCATTTAGGTTAAATAAGACTATAACATTTTATTTTTTTTCTCAAATTGGTTATCTGTTTCTTAATTAATATGGCAGGCGGATTATACATTTTGTTGATCTGTTACATTTGTATTTGGAACATTTTAATATAATCATTTAACGGCCAGAGGCCAACAAAAGATAAGGTTGCGTGCAAACACAACACAATGCACAAACAAAAGTACACAACATGCATTGTGATTTTATACACTTTTACATCCAACAAATCTAAGTAATCTTTTCAGTAGCATTTTGGTGTCATACAAATATATATTTTATTTCCATTTTATAAAATATGATAACACCCTGATCCTACAGGATAATAGAGACAGCAACCCCAGATGCTTACTTATTTGCAATGTTAAAAGTTTATTAACTTCTTTTTTCCACAGCTCCACAATAAACAAGCATGGTACTGTTTGCCAGATAATCTTCTCCCTGCAGAAGCTTGTTGCTGTAGCAACCTGTTGGAAAGGCCGGGGTGCCAAAGTGACCATGCTGTACGTGCACACAAGGCACAATAGTTACAGGAGAACCAAGTTGAAACAACAAAACAAATCTGGCTGCAGCATTGCTGAATGGCATATTTCTGCATATATAATATTGTTTAGATAGTTAAATACACCAAGAATGAGTCCCTTTGTACAGGCAAGATCATCAGAAGACCTTATGTATATTGGAATCAGCGTAAGTAAAGTCTGTTAATTTCTGGTGAGTTTTCCCCCACTACAAAATGTAGTCCTGAATCCATGACAGACTACCTAACCATGGGCTTACCATCCTGGCAACTCCTTTTTAAGAGCACCTAGATGCTATTTGCAGCTAGGTCTTAAAGTGACCTTGACTATGTCATTGTTACGGCATATTTTCAATGCTAAGTTTGAAAGTTTGGGTATTTATTAGAATTATTTTCTGTTAGTAACAAAATACTAGGCTAATTTGTACACTAATAAATTAAACATCAGCAGTATAGTTAAGTGCTGATAACTAGGATCAGTATAATTCACATGACAAATATATCATTCATGTATTAGCCAGTATAGTTACAAATTCCTGTTTATGCATTTCTCAAATTGAGTAAACTTAGATACAAAAGACTGTCTAAAACGGTGTCTCCTTACAACTTTTGGCAGCAGTCTTGGCTTTGGAAACTGCATAACCTCACTTCATCTACATCATCATCACCTACAACATCTCCCTTTTCAGTTTGTACATGCAGGTGTTTTGTGGGTGCTTTTATTATTTGGGTTATCTCAATCTCTCCCACTGATCATGACATTCAAGAAATATGCTTACATATGCGCATGTGCTTCATGCATACACATGCGTATGTACTTCTGAAATCATATTCTCTGTGTATAGATACATTTATACACATACCTGTATATATAACACACATGCAATATTATTCATAGGTATGAAGGATGGAAACACATAAAGTATTGTGAGCATATATAGCACAATAATAGGATTAAGACTATATTTAACTCTAGTAGGTTTCTAAGACGCATGCAAAATATATTAAAACAAATAGAATGCATATGTAAGAATGTGAATAAGATCAAATACATTTATTCAAAGTCAAATAAAACTTTAGATATGCTGCCCTACTGAAACTAAGAGAAGAAATATATTTCCATATACAAGTTAGCAGACATACTAGGATGCACCTAACATGTATGTACTAATTGCATATTAATTACAGAAACAGAGTGGTTGAGGTTGGAAGGGATCTCTGTAGATCATCTTATCTAACTTACCAGCAGAATTAGGGCAACCTAGAGCCAGTTGTCCAAAACCATGTCCAGATGCCTTTTGAGTATGCCCAGGGATGCAGACTTCACAACCTCCCTGGGCAACCTGTGCTAGTGCATTTCCTGATGTTCAGTGGGAACCTCCTGTGTTTCCGTGTGTGCCTATTGCCTCTAGTCCTGTCACTGGGTACTACTGCAAAGAGCCTGGCTATATGCTCTTTGCATTCTCTCTTCAAGTACTTATATACATTAATAAGATTCTCCATCTTGCCTTCTCTAAGCTGAACACCTCTTTCAGCCTTTCCTCATAGGAGAGATGCTCCAGTCCCTTCATCATCTTGGTGGCCCTTCATTGGACAATCTGCAGTACGTCCATGACTCTCTCGTACTGGGGAGCCCAGAACTAGTCTCAGTACTCCAGGGGTGGCTTCATCAGCGCTGAGCAGATGGGAAGGATTTCCTCCCTTGACCTAGTTAACAATTTGCCAAATGTGTCCCAGGATACCCAGGCTAATGCCTTCACTGTGGCTAGGGAACATTGCTGGCTCATGGTCAACTTTGTGTACACCAGGACCCCTAGGTCCTTTTCTGCAAACCTGCTTTCCAGACGGCACCTCTTGTAATTGCCATGATTATTCAGAGATTACTGAGAGTGGCCATAAAATGACAACAGCCATCTCCCCCAGCATCCCATCCAGGCCCATGGGTTTATGTATGTTCAGTTTGCTTAAGTGTTCTCTGTCCTCATCCTCTTCTACCGAGGGAAGTAGTAGTAAATTAGTTACACAGACATAAATACTGGATGTATGAATAATTAGTACCTTTGTACAGATGAGAAATGGTTAAAGAAGTTATTTAAATTTAACACAAAACTAAACCAAAATGAGAAGTGGCGTTTTAATCCAAAAACTGAATCCCAACCTACTGCTGCTAGTCTGTTCTTTAAGGCACTTCCTTCAAGGCAGCAGAACAGACTTTAATCTTTTCTGCCTGGAATTTATCAGCAAGGGTCCTTTCTTGCTCAGAACATTTTTCTGTATTTGTTTAATCAATAGATTCATTTTATGTAACAAAACACAATCTGGACTTTTAATCAAGCTGATTTAATCTCTCATTTTTAATTATAATCAGATAAACAATCATAACCAGTGGAAGGTAGGGGAGGTAGAAAAGATATCCTAATTTCTTCCTAAAATGAAAATGTTACCTTTGCTAACTTATCTTGCATTGTACCTGCATCAACATCTGTACATCCAGTAAATGTTTTCATGTCAATATTTTAATAACATTAAAATTCTGCTTAATTATAACAGCACAAATCAGTTTCCCCTTGAATCGTATTACCAAAATCGCTTCTGAAACATCACTGTCAAATGGCTTGTTCAGGTCTCAATAGAAAGGGCACTGCTCATTGAGAAACATTGTCAGATCTTTGCTGTCAAAATTATCCACAAGGGACACATTTTACCATCTCATAATGTTTCTAAACCTTTTGAAACACTTCTGTGGTTGCACAAAGATTTCCCTTGATACCCTGTAAACAAAAGGTCAGACCTGCATTTACCCAGGTTCCATAGTTATGGGAGATTTATCACTCCAATAACTGAAGATATGACATCAGCAAGTAAGTTGGAGCACTGTATTTCATTTCAAGCAGCCGAGGCCTCCAGCATTCTTTTTTTTTGCCTTTTTTGGTGCCTTTTTTCCCTTCTTAGCAAAATTGATAAAAAAAAAAGACTCAATAGAATAATTTTGTTTGTTTTCTAAATCACCTAAACCATTCCATTAAAAAAAAATACAGATAAACCAGTAAAGAAGCACCAGCAAAAAATTTTGATTCTTTTGCTGGGTTTGGCTGATAACTGGCTTTGAAGTAAACTAGTTATTCAGACATACAGTTCTGGTAAAAGAATTAGTCCCTATGATCAAGCATCAAAGGAGCACTACCAGTTTAAACAACTTAAGTGAGCCTGAAGAAGCTTTACATAGCATAGAAACAATATTTGTCCTTTCCCATTTGTTTACTTTTGGCATTTGACAGAACTTTCTGTGCAGTTTGTTTTCTCAGCAGTGTCAATTCTTTCCACGGTCTCTACTAGCAGCCAGCACCAGGCACAACTGAAGGACCAGAAGCTATTTTTAAGTTTTTCTTTCTATCCCGCTCCCCATTTCCCTTAATTGGCTATGTTCAGGTCCACATTTTCCCTTTAAGCTAGAAATTGCTTGTGCTCTTAGTGTTAGGTTTTAGCAACAGATGGTACACTTCCCTCTGAGTTAATTCTGAAACAGTATCTCAGGGTTGAGATTGCTAGAGGTGTTATCTTTCAGCAGAGATCCTGATTTTTTATCATTACCAATCCAAAACCTATTTTAAAGAAAAGTTGCTAAGCTCTGTTGTGGCATTATTCTGTGTCAAACAACTGGGTCAATCTATCTAAAAGAATGATGCTACTGGAATGTTGATGATGAAACAATTGAATGTAATAAAGGGAGAGTTATTAACTACTTGCTATCGCCTAAAATATCCTCTCCCAAATAACACCCAAGTTTCTGCAAGATTTCGCCAATGCCAGTGAAAAAGCTTTCCTCAACATGGGTTGTAGGGGAAAGTAATAAAATAAAATTGAAATTAAAAAAAAAAAAAGTAGAGGTAGAATCTCATGGCATGGGGAAAAGCAGGAAAGAAAACTGTGTTAAAAAAAACCAAACAAACAATCAGCTGTGAGGGCTAGGCTGGAGAGAAGGTTAAGAAAATTTGATAAAGTTAAAAGGAGAACAAGAGACAGTTCTTGGCCAATAAAAATGGGGAGAGCAACATAAGGAATCCATGGAAGCCTGGTAGAATGAGTAAAACAATGGAAGAAAGCAAGCGACAATGGGAAGGGCAGTCAGGAAAATACCACTAGACTGAACTGTGAAACCGAGATCTGATGTTAGGAAATTCAATAAACTCTAGAAAGATGTTGGGAATTTAGCAGATGGGCACAATAAATACATATTTTTAATTTAAGATGTTCTTACAATAACTCCAGTATTAGTACTATGGGTCATGAATCTATTAAAAATATGGAAATAAAGGGAAAATGAAAGAAAATGAGCTTGGCCCTCAGTACTCTTGATTCCTTGCATGAAGAGCAAAATTCAATTGAAACGTTTCCTGGGGCAGAGAAAGATTAAAGAAAAATTAATGCTACTTTATGGGCACAAATAATGTTTCATAGGGTTTGTCTGTGGTTATCGTAGCTAAAGGCTAAATAGAATATTAAGTTTGAGTGAAAGTTTGAGTCATACTATATGCAGCTGTTCCTGCTTCTTGTTGCCTAAATAAATTCCATTGCACCAATAAGAAAGAGCTGAAGCTGTAATCAGTTCTATGAGTCCTACTGTTTTAACCTCTGACCAAAGTCTTTATATTGAGGTATCAAAAGATTAGATAGCCTGTTTGATTTGTTTGTTTTGTTATGTTGTGGGTTATTTTTTTTTTTCATCAAGAAATGCTGTGGACCCTCAATTTGCACAGATCTTTTACACAGTAGCCTCTGAATTCTTTCAAAAACAATCTCATTTGCCGTTCAGCTAATGGCTTTTGAGCATATTGACCTTTATCCTTATTTATGCCCAATTCGTTCAAACTAGCATAATGTTACACAGAATTTATTTTGTAAGGCACCCTTAAATTTGTCTGCAAGTACAACGTTTCTCTACAGTAATTTAAAATCAAAATTCAACCACTTATTCCCATTAATTAGTTTTGTGGGACAACTGAGAACTATTAAAACATGTATAACGTGACGACTAACCGTGCTAAACATTATTCTCTGGTCTCCTTTATGCCTTTCCACCCAAAATTCATCATGTCATCACTATTCACTTCAGTGGGAGTTTTCCTTCTATTCATCTCTCCCCTCCCTTGTTCATAAATCCTGTAATTCATCTACTAGCTAAAATGACATATAATTCAGGAGAAATTCCCAATAAAATACACAGAAGAAGAAAATAAACGTATTGTTGCTTGCGGTTAGCGGGGACCGGACTGTTAGCTGCTTTCTCTCTGGCAGGGCCTGGTATTTTCTAAGAGGAGCAATGGCTCTGTATTCATTCCCATCTTGACATGTAAAGTGTTAAAATAACAATATTCATATTCTTGGTATTAAAATGTATAAAAGTGAACAAGCCCACCACTGTTAAAAATACAGACCATAAAGCACCATTACAGCTACAGTACAAAACCAGGAGGGATTCAAATATGCTTCTTTTGGCCAGGCAGATAAGCTCTTGTGCCCTTTCTCACTACACAATATGAAAATCAGAGAGCAATTTTGGGGGTAGTGGCATGTTTTTACTGGTGTAACATACAGTAGCAACACCATGAAGCACATCTAAACTCCTGGCCTTGGAGGACAGAACTAGGAACACACCATCTGTCTGACAGCTGATTCCCATGGGAAGAGAGCAGGGCAAAGAGGTGGGAGGTGATTGTCAGAGGTCCTCCACTCAGGCAAACCAGGATGACGGTGGCATGACAGCATGCATTTGTTCTGCAAGCTAGATGCAACCTCATAGTGCCAAATTATCTCCTGAAGTTTAACAGTGATGTTCCATCAGTAAGCAATTTTCCCCAGAATGAGTTCATTAGTTTTCTTCAAAGATGTTTACAAGATGAATAGGGTAATGGTTTATTAGATCAGCATGTATAGTTAATAATTGCTTTTAAAATTGCTGCCATAGCCTGTATTCTAGTCTGACCGTTTTGCATTTAAAATGAAAAACCTTTGGGGAATAAATAAATAAAGAAAAATCAGAAAATGTGTAGCACGAGTTACTTAAAATGTTTTCCCCATATCAAGTTTGGGTTTGACCTCCCTGTTTATACCTCTGTTTCATAGTTATATACATGTATTTCATGATGATACACTTCAAACACAGAACTGTGTTTGTGGAGCATCAGACACAATGCTCCAGTCCCGTTCCCTAGAAGTACTTAAGGCCCATCACAATATGAAATCTTAAAATTAAAGGATTTTCATTGCTTTTCTGAATGCCCTATCATAGTACTGCTGAATAAAGCTGTGATCATCTTCAGAAGTTCTCCCTAGAAACCAGATGTTTGTTGAGGTTTTCAATTGTTACTTATTGTATTATACTAAAAACATCATACTGTGAGACATCTTTTATGTGCTCAATGTGTGTGCTCATGCCCTGGTATTTGCTGACAGAACCAGGACCTCTAGATGCTTTCTTATTAGCATTTACTTTGGAAAGAGCAGTAAGAAAGAAAAAAATACACACCTAAATTAACTATTTGCAATTAAATGGCTTAAGGAATATTATTATTTTCTTTACTCTCTGGTTTCCCTTAAAGACATCTGGGCCAACTCCTGTTGCCCTACCTAGAGCTAGCAGATAATCATGAGGACTAGAATTTTTCACTGATAAGATACCTATCCTGGGCAAGAATTTCCTTTTCCAAAAAATACATATTTTCATTCAAGCAACATTTCAACTGGCAAGTTCTGACCTCTCTTTTATGCTGAGTGTTTGGATTAGGGTTGATAAAGTCTGACCTGTTGTAGTCAATACAATACAATACAATACAATACAATACGCTCAACAGAAATCAGAAGTTTTCTGGAATTGTGAGCAAATTATATTGTCCAGTGACCTATATATGATGCAGTAAACAGTAACATTAGACTTCAAATCTCTTTTTTCAAAAGCAGCAGGGTGTGCATCAATAGTGTCTATCACGGATAGTAACAGCCTGTTTTAAAAAAACCTTGTTTGGCTTTTGAAGTGGAGATACAGGAATAGGGCAATGCAGGTGAACAGACAAATATTAACTCAGATGACTTCAGTCAGGCAGAAAATATTTCTCAAAGTTATAAAGTTAAAGACTATTATTTGTGGAAGTGGGCAATACTTGTTCACTTTAATATAAGGTTTATTTATTGTAATAGCAGATAATCACAGTGTTCTGGAAACATACTAGTGTAGAATATCTTGTATATCTTTTCCTTGCACATGGAAAAGATTTAAGAATCAGCACATCTTCAGACCCTCTCCACCAAAATCTTAGAAGTAGATTTGGACACTGGACTGCTTGCCAGCCAGCTTTCATCAGGAAAACCTTTTCAGCTCCTTGTGGCAGCTCTCTCCGTGCTGACTGTGTATCGTCCCTGTATGTTGAATTTTTATGTCTTAATGCATTAGAAAGGGTTATGAATATTTAAGCAGAGCAGAAGGCCAAACTGGATGACATGAAGTGCTTAAAGACAAATTTTCCCTCAGCAGTATGTGCAACCACCTTATTCATCATACATGTATTGCTGGCCCAGTGCTAACTACCTCCAGTCCTGGAATGAACTCCATCTCATTCAATTGGTGTTTCCAGAAATTAAATAGAAAAATCCTTGCAATGTTTAGAGTATATAAGAAATAAGTTAGATTAACCTATAAAAACTGTTTCTCAAAGCTCATACACTTTGAATCCAATCTGGACTTGAATTTAATTATACTCACAACAAATTATGCCACCCCCTCACAGTTTGACAAAGAGGGTGAGATCTATAGAGTGTTAATAACTAGAGCAAAAGAAGGGTAAAGAAAAGAGGAATGTGACATCCTAGATCAAGGAGAACATCTTGGAGAATGTCTCATGACTGTTTGGATAGTCTGCAAGCTGCAGTCAAGACTGTACAGGATGGACAAGCTCAGCTCTTTGAAATCAATCTCACCTTTTATGTAATAAGACCACACTTCTGAAGATGTTTAGGTACTTCGCTCCCAGTAAAATCACAGATCACCAAAGTGCTCAAAAGGCCTTTGAAGATGTATGTAGCTGCCAGCAACCTAATGGGCTAAGTGTATATGCTTTTTATTGAAGGTGTGAAATAGGAGGAACATCACGATCGAATTCACAAAAAGCAGGATGCTGAACAAAAAGTTTCCCCAACAAGACAGCAGAAACAGAGAGGCTTTAGCCTGAGTCTTAAGAACACATAACCAAAATTAAGTTGTTAGAACATGCACCCAGAATGCAAGAAAGGAGTTATATATCCCTGTTCATTCTCAGGAGACTCCATTCTTCCAGCAGGGTGCTCTCATTAGCAAGGTGTCCCCTGTCGTGTAGTGGGAAGCTCTGATCTCTCCCACTGAAGCTATTTTAATTTCCAGAGAAAAAGAATACTGCACTGCACTGTGCAGAGACAAGAGTTCCTCTCCCTGCTGCAATGGGTGCTCAATACACCTAACATGCTTTAAAGCATAATCACATCTCTTGTTTTCTCTCCCAGGCACGTGTCTCAATGGCCATTAAAAAAAAAGAAACCATAAAATGGTTTGGGTTGAAAAGGAGTCTTAAAGGTTATCTAGTCCAACCCCTCTGCAATGAGCAGGGACATCTTCAATTACATCAGATTTCTCAAAGCTCCATCCAACCTGACCCTGACTGCTTCCAGGGATAGGGCATCTACAGTCTCTCTGGGCAACCTGTTTCAGTGTTTCACCACCCTTATCATAAAATATTCTTCCTTATATCTCAACTGAAATTCCACAAAGTCTCTTTACTGGTTAAGCAAGTTTTTAAAATTGTACAAAAAATACAACAGCTTCAACAGATGGACTGGCTGGGAGCAACACAGACACTCAATAGGCTGGTGGGTAGGTCACCCACCCATGGGCAGTCATCTCCTCAAGCAGAAAGGTGCACAGATACTTCGTTGAATCCTGGGGGACAGCTCTATTTCTTTGAAGAGGTAGAAGCAGACTATGAAAAAGGGGGTTATGATCCAATGCTTGAGCTGCAAGAACAACCACTGCAGTGGTTGTTGCAAAAGAAATTGAAAAACGGTGCCTAATTCATGGAGCATGAAGAAGAACAAGAATGAGATAAGTGCTGGTCACCATCAGAACTGCATCCCACAATATCGAATTTCAGAAATGTATGTAACATGTAAATAACAGCAGCTAAACGGGCTTTTCAGGATAAACCTTGCACTCAGGTGTCCAAAGAAGCTTTTAAACATCTTGCATCTTTTGTGGATCTCCCTTCTGGGCTCCTAGGTCTCAAGAGATTTTACATTAAGAGCCTGTCTATTGACCACAGCTGGAACAGGAGTAGACAGTCTAAGCCGTTAAATGCTTGCATCTAAGTTTAAGGCTGATTAGCCAAAGATATAGGATCTTTTGATGAAAGATAAAAGGAGACACTTGTATTCATCACACTAATATATAAATGCCAATGACACTTTGTGTTCGATGGGACAACACATAACATGTTTGCAAAAGTGGAAAGAAGATTCTCATCCTGGAGCCCTTCTGACATGTATGAAATTATGCATGCACACACATGATTGTATGATCATGGCCCTAAGAAAACTATAACAAACAAGCATTAACAACTAACATACCTCTTAAGTAATAAGCAAACATCTTGTATATAATGATGAAAACTTTTAAACATCATCCCATGTACTAATACTTTTGCTCTGCGTTTCCTTTTCTGCATTATGCTCTGCTCTTTTTTTTTTTTCCTGAGAAGATATGGTAGTTTGTGTTGAAACTTGTTTTGTTGTTTGACCTCTGAAGATTCACCTTCAAACCTGAGTTCGTTTAATTGTTATTTGACACTGTGGGAACCAGCCTGGCTTGCAAAGGATGCCAGGTGAATCCCCAAGGTTTCGTGTTCTGTTTCATTTCTATACCCAGTCACTAACTGTGAGACCATTTGGCAGCAGCAGTCTTTAAGCCTTCAAATAATTAGTTCTTGCTAAGATAGGTGGAGATTGTACAAAGACCATGGAAGTCTATAACAAGAAAAACAAACAAACGAATAAAAAAACCCTAAAGCAAAACCCACCAACCCACACTTCTGCAGTGTGCCCTACTTAGAAACAGTTGAAAAAAAACTTTGTCAGCTAAGTTTGTACCTCTACATACCCTTATATTCCAATTAAAAGTGATGCGAGACAAAGAAAAACCTTTCAGATCTGGGATATGTACAAAGGGAAAAAAACAATCTCAGCAATTAAAATTGGCAGTAAACAAAAGAGAGTTGAGGTGAAGAGTAATTTTCTCTTTAATATTTTTTACAGCTCACAGTTTTCACAGATCACTTTGAAGAAATCTTAAGAAACATGTTTTAAAGATATCTTTAAAAAACTCTTACTTGCCTAAGGAAAAAAAAAAAAAAAAAGGAGATGTAAGATTTCCCATAATCGGATCTGTGAGGTTTTTGGTTGGTTGGTTGAGTTTTTTTGATCAATACTCTCAGTATTCATTTATGTCCAAGAAGAAACATAGCTTTTCTGAAATCAACAGCAATTTCCCTGATGGCACTGTTGGAGGCAAGATCTCAGACCTGTATCTTAGTCTCCTAATTCTAAAGAAAGTGGTCTTTAATGACACTACCCACTGAATGGAGTATATCTCAAAAAAAAAAAAAAAAAAAAAAAAAAAAAAAGAGGGGACTGGGGATGACAAGAACACACAAACCAGGTGACTTCTACATCCTCTACATCTTAGAAATTACCTGTGGGACTGGGGAGTGGTGGCTAGACTCTGTCAGCCACTAAGAGACTAGAGAGGAGATAGAGGGTCTTAAGCTACAGATCTGACTACAAATGATGCCAGGAGCTGGGAGATGATCTTCAGAACTGAATCTTCCCTTGTTTGCCTGCTAACATTTATTTCAGCTGTAAAGCTGGATTCAGCATCATGCTGACTATAAAAGACTCTTGGAAGATACTCCTCTCCCAAACAATTGATACTCAGCATGTTGACAGCTTCCTTCCACCCCTTGACATCCCCAGTCAATTACAAATTTTTATTTTTTTAAAAAAGTAATTCAAAGCTAATTCTTTTCTTTGCTTTCACCAGTTTTTAACTCTCCCTTTCATCTCCAGAAACTATCAGTATATCTATGAAGTTAGATACTAGTTACTCCTTATTTCTTTTTTCAATCTTTTTCTTTTTTGTGTTAATATTGGCCTTTTAAAAATATTTTTCAAATATTTGCCTATGAAATATCAGAGATAGAGAGATGGTATCGCTTTGATGTATCACCAAGCTGGAAACTGATAACTGGGGAACCTCACAGCAACCAGATGTACTAATTTTTCTGTTTTATGTAGAAGATAAGGGAAAAGGTGAAAGGACAAATGGTCAAAACAGACTCTTTTCTTACTGTTTCTCAAGTGTAAATCAGTGCTTTGATGCCTCAGATTCTGAGCCGTACCCCTTCCCCACCACCCTACTGGTATCTATAAATGCAGTAACAGCCCACAGTTGAAGTGGTTCCTGCTGGTGCTCTTTATGGTTTAGATAAACAGTTTCTGTGGGTGAGAGCATTGCCCATCATCTTTCAGCTTTCCCACCTGTATGTGTACAACTTCAAAATTCACCAAATATACAAAAACTCAGATGAATTCTATGATATACTCAACTCAGCACGCCAGAAAAGTCCAAGTTTTCTAATGGCCTTCTTTAGAATAGGGAGACTTTTTTTTTTTTTTTTTTTTCTTTTTAAACACATTCCACTAACTTCTTATTCCAGTTGGGATACAAGACATAAGGGTTTTGGCAATGCTAACAATACTCCCATATACCGATAAGTTCACTGTGAAATTTGATAAACAGGGTTTCTTTTAAATTACACACATAACAAAAACCCAAACTAGCCTAGTCCTGGAAGATGAGGGAAGTGAGAAAAATGCACAAAAATTTATAATATTGCAACAGAAAAGTTCCTTAGTATAAACTGTTGGCTGCTGCACTATCAACAGATGGCAATCTACCCATGACAAACTCATCTTCCCTAAGTCCATACTTATATCTCCTTATGCTCCCAACTATTTGTTATTCCACATAGAGTTAGCTACTTTACAGAACCATAAATGTAGTTTTTCCACAAGTACAGAAAAGATATTTTAGGTGTTAAAAATTTTAATTTCAATTTATGCTTAGGTAAGTTTAGGTAATAAAAATATTTAACTTTGATCTTTGGGGATGGGAAGTAGTGAAAGGCTCACTATTTCTTATGATGTAATAAGGCAGAGAATAGTTTCAAACTGTTGATTTGGGGATGTTCAACTCAGGACACCATTTTCTTTTCAATATTTTGTAGAAACAGGTAGTAGTAAAGAGTTTTAAACAGTATGTGGGAAATCACCATCATCCCCATGGAATTCTCCAGGCCTGTTTACATATCAACAGTTTCAAAGGTTAGAATTCTACCCGGGTTAGAATTTTGTTCTATTTGCATAAAAATAGGAGGATGCCAGTGATTCAGTAATGCATCTGGACATAGGAGGGGGGAAAAAACAACTGCTCTGCTAATTGTTCTTTTTAAACCAGGTGAACATGTTTTTGCTTTAATAACCACAACACACTCAGAAGAGCTGTCAGAAATACTTCAGATCTCATTGTATACTTTATGCAGTGTGCATAGAAACACAGAGTGGTTAGAGTTGGAAGTCACCTTAAAGATCTTCGAGTTCCAACACCCCTGCCATGGGCAAGGAACACCTCCCACTTAGATCAGGTTGCTCAAAGCCCCATCCAGCCTGGCCTCGAACACTTCCATGGGTGGGTCATCTACAACTTCCCTTTGCAACCTGTTCCAGTGTCTCCCCACCCTCACACTAAATAATTTCCTCCTGATATCCAATCTAAATCTCCCCTCTTTCATTTTAAAACCATTACCCCTCATCCTATTGCTCCACTCCCTGAAAAAGTGTCCCTCCCCATCTCTCCCATAGGCCCTCCTCCGGTACTGGAAGACCACTATAAGGTCTCAGTTCAATGTCTGCACCAAACACCCCCATAAAATTGAGCAAATATACTCCCCATGCAGGGATATTTTTTGTAGCTTTAGTCTGCTTTAAAAACAATTTTTTAAAGTGGGACTCAATTTAACAACCAAATATTTACCTACAGCTGAATGGGTTATTGTCTACAAAATCATTAGCTTTCTACCTTAACTGTAGGAGAGCCTGTCCTAAAATAGTTTTAATATAGGCCAACTATAGTAGAGAAGATTGTGCCTATTTGAAATAGTTGGTCAAATTCTTTCTTATAAATTGCCAGGATAAATATATAACTTAACTCTTCCCATATATTTCATGGCAGCTAATAGCCAACTATACCATTAAATGTCCTATGGGTGATAGAATAAAAATTAACACACATTATTCAATAACTAACTAATCAGAGGTATTTACTGTGTTTAACCACCATACTGTGTGATAGCAGAGTAGTGATTTCAATGAATGCAGTAAAACATTTTATTAATCACACGGTAATTATTGTAATAAATTTAAATAAAAATGGGATTAGGGGCTCATAATTCTAATCACCATCCTTTATTAAAATTCTTGCTAGAGTCAGACAATTACCAACGATCAAGAGGAGATATGATGTCAACCGCTCATGGCTGAAACAAAGTATGAGTCCAGAAAGATACAGGGAAGATGACAGCATCGCGTGCCTCTCTTCAGGTGTTTCCTAGGAGGAGACAGCTGCGGGTGGTGACCGTGGCCATGAATAAGCTGACTCCTGCCCCTCAGCCCTAGCAAAGCCAGCAAGCTTATCAGAGCAGGGACAAGTCTCATCACAATTACACATTGCCTTTGCTACCTTGCCAGGCCCACAAGACCATAACCCCCAGCACAATTCTCTACAACATGGTTATTTGCTTCGTGCCTGTTTATATGATCACTGTTACAAAGCACACAAAAAGGGGTCATAAGAGTGTCTAGGTAAGTAACTGTTTAGGTTCATGTCGCAACAAAAAGTAATCACCAAAAGTTATGACTTTAACCAACTTTTGTTTTGATAGCAACCTGCTCAACATCATGTATTATATTTATTGCTTTTGGGTGAACAAAACATCAGATCTGTCCATACAGTTGTGTTTTCCACTCGCTTTAGGGATGGTAGGATCCAACAGGAGTGCTTTTAAAAAAGATGAGGGTTACACAGGTTGCTGCTACAGCTCTACACAAACCTTTCATACAAACAAATGTAAACAATCATATTTATGCAGCCGTTCCCACAGTCTTAAAATGAAGCTGTTTGCACAGACAAATATTTCTCTGCTTAAGAATCTGGTGGACCAGGATCAAATTTTGTCAGCCGGATAGCATTTGCTTAGTTACAAGTACTGGGAGAGCGTGGTTTGGGTAGATTCTGCACCACACAGGAAGGAGTAAAAGTTATTTGAAAAGACAATGTGTCCTAGCAGGTATGTACCATGTTCTTCCAAAAGTCACAAGTACATACATCCAGGTGCAATTTACGCATGCAGTTTGTTATCAGCGTGTTTTGCTTTCCATACATCCCAGTCTCATAACCCAGCAATTAATTGAAAATGCCAAGATTTCTGCACCATAAACTTTTATAATACCATATTATGATAAAAAAAAATATTTATAAATGCCACAGTAGCCTGATATCTCATGGTGTAACAACTATGGGCTGGTAGGTCTTCATCAAAGTTAATGAACTCACAACCGCATGGAACTGGTGTAAACTAAAGAAGAATGGTGCCTCCCTCTTAAGATACAGCAACCCGAGAACCTGAAGTGCTCAGGAGAATCATTTTAGAAGCTGGAACCACGCAGAAAATTCATTGTATGCGCTGGCCTAGAGGAGGAGGGCGAGGGGAAGCTGCAGCAGCCTGCATTAGCATTTTAGAATTCCTCCAGTAGAAATGAACAGCCTAGTTTGCATGCTAAAATCAAAGTCCAGGATAGCAAACAACCCACAATTTATGCAGCTGAAAGTCACAAAAGCCTCAAGGAAGTTTTATAATCACAACCTTAACAACTAACAAACAAAATGTTTAGAGAAATATCTGCGTAGGTGTGCATGGTTTCCAGAAGAGGAAATAATGCACACCATTAAATAGATTCTAGAAGAACTATACTATGGAGCAGGTAATTTTAAAGCAAGTCACTAATATAGTGAGCTTAGATTCAAACAAGGTAAAACAGTTTTTTCTCTCCAACGTCCATGAAAAAACCCAAAACAATATAGCTAGGCATATGCATAGGAGACTGACATTGTACTATAATGAGACATACAATAATTGGTTATATTTTAGTATTCATTTTGTTGTAAGCATTTAAAAAATAAATACTAATATATGCGACAGCTTCTCTATGTACGAAGCTTATTAAAAGACAGTAGAAACTCTGCCTCTGCATTTGCAACAAAACTAGGGGACAAAAGAAATGTTATATTATTTGTTCTAGGAAGTGCACAAAGGTTGACCTAGAAAAAAAAATCCCATTTTACATTCTTAAAATATTGTATTAGACATCTGTTTAATGAACATATTGTATTTTTATATAAAGTACATTCTAAATTTCTAATTTTAAAATTAACAGAGTCACTTTCAGGAACTTAGTGCTGTTTTTAGTGAGCAGATGCAACATACTTTTATTTATAAAAATACATTTTCAACCTATGTTATATTTTCTCTGTACTGAAGGAAATTATCTATACCTTAGCTACACAGCAGCTGGGATTTACTTTTCTGAACACAAATTTTATGCTGGCAGCATCAGTTCTGCTTCATTTGTGATAGACCTACAGATTTCTTTTTTTTCTATGAAAACAAATAGGAAATGGAACACCTGGTAGCTGTCATATCAAAACAATGTGTTGCAGCCCATGGCACCTTCCATACCTAGGGACTTCTTGCATAATGACATCAGAACTCTTCAGTTCTAGCCTTCTTCTCCTCCTGCAAGAGCTTTGAAACAGTCTAGTGCTCATAATCTAATATAAATATAGCCCATTATTGCCCAGCTATTAAACCATTCTGGATTTTCATCCACTAATAAATGCAATAGAAAAAATATAATATCAAGTCAGATGCTTGCAACTCTTGAAAAAAAAATGTCTCCTACACCTCTCAATTTCTGTGTTTACAAAGTTTGCAAAAACTACTGAAGAAAATATTTCGACCTACAACTTCTTGCCATTTTTTCAGCTTAAAATCACACAGGACTTTCCTGGTTACAGAATGCAAGAGAAAATATCCAGAATTTAGGATACCACAAAGAAGTGATGCTCAAGTGTTTGACAGTATGCTTTACATTATTTTTTTAATTTCCTGGAGTCTTAACTTTGGAAATTTACTCTTCATCTCTCTTTATCCTCTGCCCCCCATCTTTGAAAGAGTTGATAGCTGGAATTGACAGCAGCACTTTTCTAACACTTGTACTAGATCAGCTCTATTGTTGGCTAATAATAGAAAGCTGCAATCCTTTAAAAAGCTCTAGGTCTGAGAAAAATACCAGATAACATCCTCATACTGCTTTATTAGCTATTAAAAACAAACAAACAAACAACTTTAATTCATGAGAAAGTATCATTAAATCCTTTAAATCACTTAATTTGTCAAAGTAAGAAAGAACAAGTACTGTGGATTCTGACTCCAGTTGTAATAAAAATGAAAATAAAAATAAGAATCAACCATAAATGTACAGTGCTTTATTTTTGAGAGGACAATTTACACTTGAAATGCTCTCATGCTATGTGTCCTAGGAATTTAAAATACTGAAGTATTTCTAGTGCCCCCTCTCTTTCCAACTTTACACAGAATTAAAAAAAAAAATCTTGTATATATGAAAAAACCCCACCTATTTTTCTTTGAGAGCAACCTTTATAAAATATCATTAAAAAAATAAAGACATGACAGCATTTCTAAAAGCATGTAACAGCCAGCAAAAAGAAGTGCTGCTAGTCAGACCTATAATTGCTATATCTATTTGTTCTTCTTTCTTACAGCCAAACCTTGGAACAGTTAAACACTGATACTAGTAGCGATTTGATCATTTACCGAGAATTACGGAGACACACATCTTCAAAGCCATTGTAGAAATGCAGCTAGCTAGCTTGGCAAAAATACAGATGGAAATATGCCTTGACTATATCCCTCCCTGTTCAGGCCAACCAACAAGCATACACAACACATACAAATACCCATACGAGTTACAAAATCATAGTCATATTTGCCTAGGTCACTTAATGTAAAAGCAGGACTCAAAAGTTGGAAAAGTGCATATTATTTTGAGTAAGATATTTCTGAGAACTGAAAACATAGGAGTTTTTTCCTGTATTCTCTAGTTGTGTCTAACTTGACAGAATGCAAAACCACACAATAGCTTTAAGGTCCTCTTTAATAGGACTATTAAGATTATCAAAACAGAATATTTATGTGGGTTTTAGTAAGTTATAAGTAAATAAATTAAAACTACATTGAACAACATAAGGATTCATCCTAACCTGAGCAGAGAGTGTGGTTCACATAAGAAATTAGAAAGATAAATTTACAGCTACTGAAAAGCAATCAGCCTATGCAGAATAGTAACAATCAGCTTTCCGCTTCTGCTTGGATCTGTAAGTCACCAACAACTACATGACCTTCACAGTTTCCTTCCTAAGTTAATATTTCAGTGATTCTAGGGATCTCTGGACCCAGAAGCCACAAGAACATCAAATAAATATGGTTAGATAATACAAGGACCTTAACAGTGAAAAGTGCTGAAATGTAGAATGCTGAAAGACAAATTCCTTTGCCTGATTTTTAGAAATAACTGCAAACACAACTGAAAGGTACTCTCCCATGATCTTTCAAAATAATTCAGCAGCTTCAATTGTTAAATGCAATTTAAAAGTAACCAAATTATATTCCTTTGTTCAGTACTAGAACAATACAAATTGTCTTTAATTTAAAGTCTGCAATGAAATTCTGAGTCACATTAATGGATGCTTTGAATTTTAATTCCAAGTTCTTATCCTTTTATTCATTCTTTCACTGATATTTCCCCCACATGCAAGAGGTAATATCTTAAAATGTGTTCACATAGTGCAAAGAAGTCATAATACAGAAAACAATCAGACATCAAATCCAGAACCATCATCTAAATCCATTCTTACATTGAGAGCCATCATCACCCCAAGTCATCTTCACTCCACTGCGATATTACTCTGAGAACTCACTTTGATGTTCCCTCCAATGCTCTTTCTTGCTCTGATGCTAATGCAATTAGAGTATCTAACAGAATAATTGTTTCNACTTTGGTTTGTATGAATTTCTTCATCCAATACGCAATAGACAAAACAGGGGAAATACTGCTTCTTGTAACTCATAGCTGAGTTCCCTGATGAAGGACAACCTGGAACAACACTCTCTCTTCAGAAAATGTCAGGCACGGAAGCAGCGTTTATTCACCTGACTCTCTGGCAAAAAGTCAGACAACTGAACCTTCCTTATTACCCTGGGATTTTGCCGGGACTGATTAAAAATATCCTCTATCAATCCATAAGTGAACTACCCTACTTAATTTTACTACATAAAGACATAAACAAAATACCTTCCACTTAGAAGATGAAGACTCTCAGAAACACTTCTGCATTCCTGAGCTTCTGTGTGTGTTTTTAATATACAAGTGTTTTAGCCTCATGGCCTTTCTGGGATCAATTAGGCTCACATAAAGCCACTGTAAAATTCAATACCATCAGCAACTTCATAAGGGAACATCTTGTAGCCATTAACAGAAAAAATGCTTGAATGATATCATAAGATCCCACAAATGGTGCTTCAGTCATGAAGCACCAGCAATCCTTTTCTAAAGAAGATATCCATTGATACACAAAGTATTTAAAGAATTAGTATGAGGTCCATGCATTGCATTATTTTCCAGGAACTGAAGAAAAGGTCAAAAACGCCTGTGTAATGTACTATATATCCCCACCAGTGAATGAGACGTTATTTAGTTGAGAGAAAGAAGGAGATTTCTTAAAATTGACAACTGCGTATGCATATTGAAAATGAAGTCCAATTAATTTCTTTTTCTAATGTGTATATCAGCCTTCCTTTAGCAGGCTGCTTTGACTATTATTTAAATATTAATCTAGTTCTTCTGAATTGATTCACACCAATGCTATTTTTATGTGGCAAAATTTCCTATGAGACAGTGGTTCAAGAGATGGCATCTGGTTATATTATGGCAGCATTTTAATTTAAAACAAAAAAGAGATAGGGTAAAAACATATACAGAGGGTAGCATTCTACACTAAAAATAGCTATGGCGCTTGAATAGATTCATGATCTGACAAGAGGTTTATTTGCACTTATGAAGATTGAATAATACAGATGGGATTACCCTCTTCTGCACAGTTAAGACTCTGGAAAAAAAAAAAGACAAAAATATCTTTTATTTTTTATTTCAAATTATTTCTGACATGTGCCACAATCATTATTTAGCTTGGCATAATATAACTTGCATTTTGAACAAGGAAAAAAAAATCAATTACAAAAGATTTAGTCACCCTATATGTAATTATACATTAGAAGTTTAAGTGTATGTTATCAAAGAAAATCAAAGCAAATGCTGAAGTTATCCAAATTATAGTAACACAGCCTTTGTTTCACAGATAGCTGAATATCTCATTTCACACTTTTTTTTAAGCTAAGTACTCTAAGACTCACTGCCAACCTCATTAGTAATTTATAATAAATGTTCCTTTTCTGATTTCTCCATCAGATGTATGAAATGTATATAACTTTCATTAAGCTTCCACACAAGCTTCTGACAGATTATTTTGATTATAGGATGAGAAGTAGAGAACATCAGTCGATGTGTAGGCTAGAGGTAAGAACTTATTAGAAACAAAGAACCCTCTTCATCTGTCATTGATCTAGCATGAGTAATTACTTTATCTCTACCACTATTTACCCATCTGTAATAAAGTTTGTGTGTTTCATATTCACAATTTTCCTTTCATTTAATGCTTAGTTTTGGAAATCCCTTCTAAGTTTTACTTTACATTATTTGGAGACCTATTATAAGCCATTGCCTCCCGCAGGCCTATAAAATATTAGAATTGACAAAATATCTTAAAAATACTGGGAAAAAACCCTCTTTTCTGTTTTCTACTTGAATGGAAAATGTAAAAATTAAAATAAATGTATCAAAACATTTCCCTAGTTATACACGTCCTCAAACTTGCCTTAGTTAAGAATAGGATTAGGAAAGGATTCATCAAGTCACTCAAACTAATACTTTAATGCTTTTCTGAACTCTTCTACCTTGGCTACAAACCTCTGAGAATAAACACCTCTGGTTTTCACACCTCCCTTTACTTAGATACGTCAAGCATTATTTCAATCCAGTGACACACAGAGAATCCAGCATGTTAGCACAGCGTTATTTAATAAAAATTAAGTATTCAGTTAATGAGATCACACCATTCACGCATATAGATTTAAGGCTTCAGTCTTCAAATGGGAATAGATAAGATGCAAAACTACGATGTGGTTTGCAAAGAAAACAGTTTACATAGCTGTTTATGATATTCAAGAAGAACAAGGTTGACAAGTACTAGCATGTGAAGCACACCCTCTTCGAGACTGAAGTTTATTTTTATTTCCATGTAGTAATATATCTTGAGAATAAAAATAATAAAGCTTACTAGCTTACAACTCGTATGAGCCAATTTCTTTTGAAGCAGGTCTGGAATGCAATTATTGCCTCATTGACCTCGTAAACTATAATTTTCAACCTTGGGTGATGCAGTCAGTTACAAATGCGCGGTATTTGTGATACAAGGAATATTCATGTGCTTAGGGAGAAAATTTCTTGCAGATATACCTCCCCACTGTCCCAACAAGATTGATGCACACACAGGCACATGCACATGTATACACACACACCCCCCAATAGAAGGAAGTTGACACTAGGGGACAGACAGATGAAATTTGAGCAAAAATGAGAGGATTAAAAAAAATATTGGAAAGTCTTGTGTAATAAAAAAAAAAAAAAAAGGAACTTCCTTCACATCTCTTCAAGTGAAGAACAGCTTTATGGCTCTCCATACTCTTCTGCCCTTGTTCCCTTGTCAAGGGAACTTGCTGTCAGCAAAGGAGCATTACCTCGGCTGGCATCGCGTTGCTGTCTCTAACAGCAACACAGATTTATATCTGACCTCCTGCTCTTCAGCTCTTTTCCCTGTTCAGAGTTTTAATTATCACTCCCATGTTCACGATTTGGAAAATTCAGTCCTTCTCCAATGCCACTGCTTGTACATTATTCCTCCGTGTTTACAGCTCAAGCATAAATTTTATAAACATCCTGCCACCCAACAACCACATTAAATTATAAAAACATTGCAGTATATATAGTAGGGTAAAAAGAAGCACTGGAAAGAATGTTCATCTGCTAACACTATATCATCTGACAAAAAAAAAGACTCTGGAGAAACTGAATGGAAAGAATAAATAGTTCTTTTGATCCCATTTATCAATAAATTCCAAATTAAAACAAGTTATGTAAAAAAAATGCACAGCCTTCCTGCAAAACTTACTAATCATCTGATCATTCCTTTAGTTGCAGGGACACAATTCAAGTAATTAAGGCTCCCAGCTTTTAAAAATACAGCATTTTTTTCTGTTCTAAAATAACTGTAAAATAATTCTTGCCTTGAGTTACTACTGTGTCTGGATCTTTATCTTCCTATTGCTTAATCTAATAATTGTTTCTAACACATTAATAATGTGCATCAAAGACTCTTAGATGCTTAAATGATTTGCTGTGATACTTTAAAAGCATTCCTCCTAGACCAAAATCTATCTTTCCAGAGCTAATAACATAATTTTCAGTTCTTTTGGGAGACAGTACACATTACATTCACTGGGATTGGACTTTCTGCCTTCATTTTCTGTGCACACATAAGTAATTAGAGAGCTATTTACATGCATGGAGAATGCAAACAAATAAAAAGATTTTATACCATTACACAGCTGAATGTGGTTTCTATAGTGAAAAGCATTTGAATAAATAATGAAATGATATCTATAAGCAGTACTTGTATATGGTAATTTTTTGTAAGCTATTTTGTAGTTGCTAAAGAATTTGTAGCTCAAATGCATATATTAAAGCAGCACCACACTTTCCCCCAACAAAACAAAAGCCTTTCCGTTCATTTCAAACCACTCTCCAGGGGTAACTTTGTGTTTTATTCTGCTTTTTTAGTTTGAAATCTATTCATGAAATGGGACAAAACAGAATGAAATAAAGATGCCTTTCCAAAAGCATGCTAAAGGTAGGCTACTTTCATGAGTTCTTATGCTTGACACACCACTGCCAGCATATTTTACAATACATTAAAAGACACATGAGGATATGCAATTACAGCTTTTTATTATAAGAGAGAGCTGTTTGGATGCAGGATGCACCACACTAAAACACTACTGTACCTCATTATCAGAGGATGCTTACTAGTTCACCAGAAGGTGACATCAAAAATTGCAACAGGTCCATCATCTGCGTGGACTTTTGTGGAGACACCGTGGTGACAAACCTACTCCACTCCTCCCCAAGGTAAAGACAAGACATGAAATCATAGAAACTTCAACAGTTCTGGGAAGGGACCCTGATCAGAGATCAGATTCATACAAGCCAGGCTCCAGCTACAAGCCAAACACATGCTTGAACAATTTTTCCAGGAAACTATAATAAATATCTTCTACTTTCATTATTATTGCCCAATAAACTATACTTTTTATTACACATACCTTCCAGCTAATGGTGTGCAAAAACATGGCCTCTCACTTGAAATAGGAGAGTCTAAATCTGTTTAATAGCCTTTAAAATTTTATGATAGGTATTAACTCAGAAAGTACTTACAAAGTTTTAAATTCTTACAAAGTCAAGTGCAAAATTAAAAATTTTGACCAATCTCTGTATTTGTTGCTGATTGGTTGGAGTTTTTATAAAGTGACTTGGATTTTGTAAAAGGCCATACAAAATTTGCAGCACTGTAATTCCAGGCTATCATACAAGCAATACTTTTTACTTATGGACTGTAAGGCCAGGACAACACAGTGGTTCTACAGTGAATGTTTAAATAGCTATTTCCATCTCTATATATTGAAGAGAATAAGTGCATTAAGAAAAATATGTGTAATTTATGAAATTTTTTCAACAGTAAATCCCAAATAACCTAGTAGTGGTGCAGATCTATAAGCACAATATGGTCAAAGCTACATATTTCACCTCCAACTTTGTTGGGGACAGAAGTTCACGGTATGAAATTGGAAGATAAAAAGATGTAGTGCCTGAAAGGAAATTAAAAAATAGATCTTTTCTCTTGATTGGGTAGTGCATTTTGATTAATTGCCAAATTAAGTAAATGGGATGGCAGTTGGTTATCTCCTAAAAGCCAGGATTACATTTTAAAGTGTTTTGTCTACATTTCTAGCACTGCTATAAATTTATTTTCTTGCCTTGGATGGACAGTTTAGTGTCTCCAGTCCAATTCAACAATATTCCAAAGAGTGTGCAGTTCTGTCTAGCTCATGTTTCTGTGAAATGAACATAGAGTACAAATATATTCAATATGTTACTGAATTACAGACTCTGTTTTTCAGAGATCTCCCCTACCTCTCTGGGCTTCTTAAGGGTTTACCATAATGAGCAATGCTATACACCCTCAATTGTTGTACACAGTATGTGTACTCCCTCAACTCATGTAAGCTTTCATACGTATGTAACCGAATCAGCAATTATCCTGGAGAAAGACAAACATTGAACATATATCTACAAGATGGAGAAATACTGCTGTTTCAAATTTAGAAAGCTGCAGCTGTTAAGAAAAGCAGGTGAGAGAAAATATTTAATAACAACTAGAGGATCTATACGTAGATGCATTATAAATGGGACCTATTTGTTTTAATCACTCAGATTTATTTTATTCAGAGGAGAAAAAAAAGCCCCCAGAATCTGGGTACATTATTTTTAGGCTGTACCAAGGCACCTTACTTAAAGAGAAAATGAGCATCTGAGAGAGGTTCTCCATCTTCCTGAACTTTCTTAGTTAAATAATTGGGTTCTTAGTGTTAAGACAGCAAAATGAGACTGGAAAATTTCACAAATGGCCAAACAAGAGTCCATTTCTCTATTACATTAATTAGTCAAATTCAATCTCTTTATGCATCAAATTGAAAAAAAAAAAAAAAACAATTTAGGCCATTAAGTCTTCTAATTACTTGAAGTTTTTGAGTTAATGACAACCATAAAAAACTTAAAAATTATATAAATATAAATAAAATTTATAAATATATAAAGCCTTCATAGATACAGTCAAGAAACATATGCTTTTCTTTCTCCAGTACTACTTTTGCCATTTATTACAGAATACAACTCTGCTTTTAATCAGAGTACATTTAAAAGAGAGAAACCAGCATATATACTTTGATTACTCCTAAGTAAGTGTTCAAGGTCTCTGGACCTTAGACTTTGCTTGTTTGAGGAGTTCTGTCTTCAAAACCAGATTTTCCTAATTGCTTTCTGTCTAACTGAATGTTTATAAAATGTTTAATTTTCTCAAGTCACTTAAAAAGATGTAAAAATCTCTGGAACTACTCATGTTCTTGATCTAAGACATTTTATTACATTTAATAAGCAATACAATGTGACTAGTAAATCATGTCAGGAAGTTTAACAACAAAATTAAACTAACTTGGCCTGAAAGTATCACCAGATGAATCACAACCAGTGACAAACCATAAGTAAAATTGATCATAACAGATTTTCATCTAGTCTAGATGAAAAGCCTACTCCAGTAGCGGCTGGATGAGTGCTAAAATTTCATCAGACTTCTACAAGTAGTCATAAAATGAAGAAGCCATTAATTAAATCTGCAAACGATGCAATACGTGGGAAGACAGTTAAGTGTTAGACAGATGAAAAGAAAAAGTGGGCCTATGTTGATAAAAATTACCAAAATAAGAATGAAAAAAATGGTACTTAGCACTTCTAAAGGAGGTAAGCTAAACTTTACATGTATAAAAGTCAATAGATTTATGTTTCTATATAAATGCAAAGCAGTATTAACAATGCACCAAAAGATCTAAGACTGAAAAAGGAACCAATAGCTAACCACCCCATCTCCTAAATATTAAAACCTGCAAAATTCACAAACGCAATTCCAAAATCCGAAAAGTAGAGTGATGGTCTATAGCAGAGACTGCTCCTTGGTTTATATCATAGACTATATTGAAAAGGCTCCCTACAAAATTTGATAGTATTTCACAAGCTGCCTAGATGAAAAAAGTTTAGAAAAACATTGGATACTCTAGCTCACCTCTAACGTACTCGTTATCACTATCAGTCCCTGGGGTATCTCAGGACTCACATGGTACTGTCAAACCAAAACTAGCCAGCACAGACCAGTTCAGCCCTCAAATTCCTATCGCTACCAGAAATTTGTATTGGTATCACTAGCTAATGAAGTTTCAATAAATCCCTGCTGCTGCTTATGCTGTCCTATTGAGTAGGATTTCTTTCTGTGAAAGAACTCAACTATTCTGATACATGGACAGGCTCTCTATGTATCGCCATACAATCTACAGGCCAAAGGCCAACAGCCATGAATCAACATTGCTATCTTTTCATATGTCAATCAGTTAAATATTTGGTTTTGTTCTTTACAGAATACGTTACTGGATCTAAGGAAACCAGTTACTATAGCATAGAAAATAATCCTAAATTGTTCTCTGTTTATAGTGGGGTTTCATTATAGCTTTTTATTTTAAACCAGAAGTAAAAATATCTTTACCTTTATTTTATGTTAATATTGCTGTCTCTTTTTATGGTGTAACTCTGATTTTATAGGCCATTACTATCCTGTGTTTCAGGAATAGCATCCAGATCTTCACCAAACCCCCACAGTGCCTTACATAAAGCTGCATATTTCATTCCATCTTACTTGCCATTCATGCCCACCCACATGAGACACATTACTCAGATTCAAAGATTATAGCATTGTTATGCTGATGATACCTAGATTTATTTCTCTATTAAACATTAATGATGCAGTATCCTGGCATAAATTTAGAGTGCATTTTAGAAGTACAAACTTGAAGATAGCCATGAAATATATCTAATTTTCTACAAATTTTATACCATCAATATATAGTCAACTTTTGATGGGAATGCTTTT
This sequence comes from Nycticryphes semicollaris, assembly GCA_013400055.1. Taxonomy (NCBI): domain Eukaryota; kingdom Metazoa; phylum Chordata; class Aves; order Charadriiformes; family Rostratulidae; genus Nycticryphes; species Nycticryphes semicollaris. Next base: position 1,423,792 of record VXBJ01002547.1, on the reverse strand, counting down.
TTCAAAAACCCTCTTTTTTTTTTTTGCATAAGAAAAGACAATTCTAGCAATTAAGTTAAAACTAAAACCCTAGACTTGATCAAACAACCAAAGGACTCACCAGTACAGTACTGACTAATCTTCCACTAAGTATAGCGTGAGAGACACAAGACACGTAATACAGTCAAAGCTGGTTTTGTGTATCACCATTTCTAGCACTTAGTAAGAGAATTCCTGTTATCTATCATTCAGAAAATTTCTCACAATTTAATCTGCTGCCTCAGCAAAATGCTTTGCTTGCAGCTTGCAAGCTCGCTTTCACAATGTAGCTCATATTCTCCGTCATGGGATCTGAAAATGTTGAGGTCCTTACAAAGGCAATAGCAAACTATGAAGGCAAGTGAAGGAACTAAAATAGGAGGTTACTGCCTTCCACAGCATTCTGCGTTTACTTTATCCCCAACAATGGTGTTGCAGAAGTAAATTCTGAAGTCAAAGCTCGTTCTAATGACACAGGACACTTTTTAGGGGTAAGTAAATGGTAGACTTCTCACTGAACTGGTGTTACAACTAAATATTTTTCAAAGACATAGCTATAAGTAATTTTCTTTCTCATAATAAACCATACTTTCCTTGGGACCAAATCTTCAATTGTCCTCTACATAATGTCTTCTTGAAAGGAATCAGGCAATAGGATGTAAGTGCAGGCTGCATGTTTTTACTGGAGCAATAGTAGCATGAACTAATCCAGGAAGGTGCAATCTGAGCTGGCCTTGTTTGGTGACGAAAAAGAAACACAAAATACCACCACCACAATGGCTTGCAAAATTAAACTTAGTGTCTTGAAATCTTTACAAAGTAACCTGAAAGGTTGTCTATCTGCAATTAGAAAGTACTTAATTAATATGCTGGGTTATTGTACTGGTATGTTATAGAAAGAAAACAGCACACGCGTAAATCAAATCCAACATAAGAACAGAATGCAAATATGCCAGCCAATTCACTGATCATCCATAACAAAAGACAGTAGAATTCACTACTTACAAGAAAATTCTGTCTTTTTGAGTTATATTTCACTTTTTCATTAAAATCTGATATTTTAGAAGCTCGACCTTGCCATGGAATATTAGGTTATGGCATCCCACGGCGTAAATGAGACACATCACATACCAAGAATGATGAATCTGGAAACATCATAAGGCTCATGAGGTAGGTTGCTGTCCAGCTGGCCCATATTTTGTGATGCATTAATCAAAATAGCGTCAACTACAGTAGAATTTAAACCTGTCACACTACGCTAAAGCAGAAAAAGCTGCTTTACAATTCCATGCCATGGTCCCATAAACCTTCAGTAAAAAACACCACACACATATGCAACTCTTCTAAACAACATTATGTAATTCTCCACATGTGCTTTTAAGTGATTAATGCTAAATCAAGGGATGGGTGTCCCACAAGCCAATGGAGCTTTTTGGGGAATAATTAAAAATTTCCGCACCTGCACTGCTCTTAATGGAGAAAAATTTGCAGGGATTTTTTGTTTTGTTTTTGGGGTTTTTTTCTACCAAACAGCTTGTCCATTCATGAAAAGTTTTAAAAATTAAGCATCCAAAGCCGCATAAGCAGTAATCTTAGAATAAGTTCTACCTTTAGACACCTACTCCCATTTTTCTGTAATAATAGATTAATTCTGTCTCAGAAATCAGTATTAACTTGATCTAATCTCAGCACCATAGAATGTACTTTTGGATGAAATTCCTCTGGTTTTATTAGAAAATAAGTATTTTACCTATGAGATAGAAAATACCAAAGCATATTTCGAAGTATTCAAAATGTAGTACCATGACCACTCCCCTTTCCACCCTGCTAAAAAAAACCCCAAACTAGAAACCCAACAACCAAAACCTCACCCTCAAAAAACGCTTCAGGCTGGAGCATGTGAATCTCTCACAAACATGCCAGTTTAAACAGAAAGAACAAAAAGAATAATCTTGATTGTTCCATGACTGGATTGTTGAAAATATTGTCCTTTTCAGAATTGAGGGTTTTCCTGGGTTTGTTTTAATTTGTTCAAACAACCTGGTACAGGAAGAGCTATATTAATTCATTTATATGATGCATTACTTACAAAATTCACAGTACAGACATGCTAATACAATGGTGGTAGTGTCAGGTACAGTGCAGTACCATACGCTAAACAGCAGACCAATTTCTGAGCACATACATTTCATGGCTTAATTGTAGCAGCATATAAAATTAAGAGCAATGACATTTAAACTATGCTAATTTATGATCCACTAAGAATCTCACTGTATTATTTTTCAAGCTAGGTAAAGACAGATAAGGATTTTAAAATTACCTACTTAAACTGTTAATACCTATCTGATTAGTTAATAGCTTTTGTATTATGAACACTCATTTTGAAATATTGACACAAAGCTACCACACTTGTTACCTCTACTAAACTGGTGTAAGCTAATAATGCGGCATCACAAATTTAAATATTTTATGCAAATATTAACAGAAAAAAGCTGATGCGCTTTCCTGTTAAAGAATAATTCTTGACATTCAGAGAATTCCAAGCACTTCAATAAATGGCAAATTAGGAAACCAAGGTACATAAAGGAAAAAACGACATAAGTGAGATCATACAGAATATCAGTAGAAGCATGAGGTCAGAGAATAGGTTTTCTGATAACGAATTCAGAAAACTCACTGCTAGATCATACTGTGGTGAAAAAAAAAAAAAAAAAGAGGGCACAGAAAGGTAAAGCAGAAATTTCAGAACAATCCTCAAAACTCTCAGTGACAGCATAAGATGGCAATGACACTAAAAAGCAAAAATATCAATATTAAGGTATCAATTAATTGTTCCCTTCAGGGTTGTAAAATACATTACAGCATTTAATCTTCAACAAGTATCTAATTAACATAAGAAGTACTTCTGCATTTTTCCAAAAGCTGTCAATTTGAGTGATAATTCTGTGCAAATGGTAAAATGAAAATTTTCATATACAAAGTGCTTTTGTAATAGCACCTACATCCCAAGTATGGACTATTTCTATTTGTATATACTTCTGTTTGTAGATCATTTTGAGACAAAGAGAAATGCTCTTTATAAGACTGAACTTCAATCACCATATCCCTATGAAAGTTTTTCCTCCTTCTGATACTTTATAATTTTTATTTATTCTTCCTTACCATAGTGCATGCTCTTTTTTCTTTTATTTTTTTTTTTGTTTTCCTGGTGATGTGTAAGGATTGTTTTTTTAACCACCATGCTTTTCCAAGAAGAAATTTAAATGTTTGTATTTCTCAGAAAGAATTACCAAGTCACCATCCCTTACCCTCAACAGCTGCCTGTAAGAGAAAGGGAATCATTCTTAAGGTTTTTACATCATTGATTACATCATCGAGAATGTGGGCTGCCAACTGCTAGTGTGTCACTAACTGCATCGCTCAGTGGCACTCGACATTTGTAGCATGGCTCTCTAGGACCATATGTGCAGACATGATCTCCAGGCACCCTGGGCAGACCGCATATTTCTTCAAGACTTGCCACACATGAGAGTATTCTGCCTTTGACCATCCAGCACAAAAATCTTCTGACTCCAGTGAAAAATTTCTTTCCCATCATACCACTTGACAACGCTGGCTCTCAACCCTTCCCATGGAGCACCTGTGTGTGTTACCACTGGCAGTCACACACCACAAACTGTGCTGGGAAACTGTGTGACAGCTTGCCTGAGTCCTTGTTTTGCCTCTTACAACTCAATGTACAGTTTTTTTCTTTTGCCACAACTAGGATGCTGCAGGTGCAAGCTGCACTGAAAGCAAAGCCAGTGGGTTCCTGCATCCCTGTCCCTCCATCCCTTTATGTCAGCTCTAGAGATCAAGAAGCTGCAGGAAAAGTTGGTGCAGGTGGACTCCCCTCACCACATTAACTGATTTGCACTGTTGCTCCATGGTCACTACATTCAACACTACATGGAAAGTAAAAACCACTTCAGTAGCATCTTGCTGTCGGAGTGCCCTAAGCGTAGTGCCATTACACAATTATTAGTTACTGCTTTTTTTTCCTTTCTTTTCTCTGCCCTGAACAAATAAAAATACTCAATTCATCCTATAAGATCTAGTACCAGTTGACTGAATAGCTGTCAAAAAAAAAGAAAGAAATTGACATTTGGAGCTAATATACTATGTAAACATCTTCTTACTCCTATACTCATGGGTTTGCAGGATGCCAGATTAAGGATAGAGCACAAAAGAGTTGAGTTTGAGGATATTTAAGGAGGGGTGCTTCTGAAAACATTACGGTAATTTTGTCTAAATGAAATATTGATGAATAGATATCTCTTGCCAGCCTTACATTAATAGCATTGAGTTTTCCTAAAAAACATATTACTATACCTTTAAGGCTTCCTACTCAACAGCATAAGATGGGTTTTGGCACTATGGTATATATGGTAACTGAACTATTTTTCATGAACGAGTTGAAAACACAGTTAACAAAATTAGCACTTACACTTCCATTTATTTAAAAAATCAAGTCTAGCAACTAACCACACTATGTGGAACTTTGAGATTAATTATTCGAGGATTTAAAATATTGCAGAGGCTGGCAAGAATATATATCCACCCAGCACAAACCTGAGCACACACACACTCTTGCCATGGCCTGAATTCAGGCTATTTCCACCACATTTAAAATTTAAACTGATTTCCACTTCTCCATGTGAATTCTCAAGCCAAGATCATGACTATTCTGACCCAACATTTAAAAATCTGTTAGATCAACAGAGTATCAGGTTAAGCTTAAGTTTACTACTTTACACCAGCAAGATCTCACTGCTCCACAGCACATGAAGTGGGTCAAAGTTTGGACTCCACAGTGTCATCCTGCAGCCCTACCCACTCTTCTGCAAGCAATGGCGATTGCATTATAGGTTACTGGCACGGTGAGGTCTCCAAGACAACAGACTACCCAGACACCTGAAAATAACTGTCCACTGTGGGGAAAATATAAAAGCCACACAGCAAGTGCTATTTAGTCCCTGAGCCCTGTGCTTTCAGGGAGACCTGAAGTAATGCACCAGCCACCTACAGCGTACAGCAATGGTCTCGATGCGCCTCCTGCTGCTCCTTCTTACCAGCACTGGCACATCTCTGACCACACCAGGGAGCCAGGTCAAGAGCTCAGCCAGCACACTTGACAGAGAAGTGAATACCTTCCTGAACTGCCTCACCAGGTCGCCTGGTGAGAGCTCGTGCAAAATCTGTGGCAAACTGCCACTGACAGGCTTAGCTGTAGTGAATCACACTTTCAGGAAGGAGTTAGGCTTCCCTGTAATCACCTGCTGTCCCCAGTTTCATGATACTGCCCTTTAAACTGCCAGCCCTGGCACTAAACAGCTCTTGAACTGAGACAGCCAGACGAAAATTGTCTACTTTTTGTAGAATTAAGATGTAGGTCCATAATATGAGTGAGCAATTCAGCATCACTGAAAGGGCCAGCAGGAGCACACATGCACAATCAATTTTCAGATCAAAAGCACATACATGCAAATAATTACCACAGCCATTAAAACCTACAGAATCAAATCTGTTCATTAAAAATGTTGTCTGCTTTTGATTCAGGAGAATGTGTGAAATACATTCTAAACTGAAAATTGGTAATAAATTTCACAATTTATAAAATATTACCAAGTATAACTACAAGCCCTTCAGCTTCATTCCTAAAGCTGAACTTCATAGACCAAGTGACAGACAGGAAAATGGTTCAAGGAAAACCAATACTGGATAGTAATCACATCTCTACAACTAAGATTATCACTTGCTCACTTGAATAACCTCTAAATTAGGCTTAACAAGCTATTTCAGTGAGTTTTTATATTTTTAGCTCTTCATTAGTCTGTTTTGCAGCTTTCCATATATTCAATATGAACAATTTACCCATCAACATACCACCTACTTATGTGACCAGAGGAAAAAGTAGGTTACACCACTGACCTGCATTATGTCCCACCATGAGGCCTAATGTTAACACTTGCAACAATGTCAAGATCTTCTGGGTTCTGGAATCCTCTGTTTATTTAAATTAAAAACTGACACTCGTATTGTAGAAAATACAGTAACTATAACAGCAGTCTTTAAAATGTCTGAGATAAATGCATTTGCAAGTCTTCCACAAGCATAATTAAGGTGGTTTTTTTTTTTTTTTATTTATTACAATAGCAGGCATATTCCATAAACAAAACACCAAATATTTCATTAAGCAGCAGATATAATCACCAAGTACTGTTAAGTGGCTATCGTTTTATGAGATCATTGAAATGTATGTGTTTTGTAAATATTGTTAGTAAATGTTTACAAATACCATTTTTGACTTGAGGTAGGAAACCAGAACCAGCTAAAATTATTTGAAAGCAGTGAATGGAGTTAAATACAAGATAATAATTGGGTTTCAGCTATGGGTTTTACGTTAATTTAGAAAGAGGCAGTTTGTAATATACCAGCTATAAAAATAAGATCTGCTAAATTTTATTTTTAGCTTATCGTGGTTGAAAAGTAATACTTTGCTTAAACTAACACATTATACAAATTACATATTTCATCAGAATATGCATATGTACTTTTTAATCTGCCCCTGAATACAGAACTAAAATTAAATCCTCCAATAAATTTTCTTCTCTCTCAGAACTTTAGATTGCCCCAATTTCAAATTCTGCTTGTAGATAAGGATAAAAAAAAAAAAAAAATCAATACAAGTCTTAAGACATTTATTAATACTTTTAGCACAAGAAATTTCTTATACTTCATACTGACTCCTGTATTATTTGTATAGTACACCATGATCAAGTTTATTACTACATAAGGATTTAGCTTCCCAAGAACAAAAAGCAGGTATTCACCAAAACAGTAAAAGAAAAAAAATCCAGAATTTTCCTCCCACTTATGTACAGGTGAATTTAATTAAATTAAGAGTGACTGCTAAATTAAACACAAGTTTAATTCATTAAAAGATGAATCTAGATTTGAAATCAGGTTTAAGATGTATATTTTGGACCTGTGCCAAAAATGGAAGGTTATTTTCCTCTGTTCACAGAACACTACGTTGAGTAATGAGAACAAAACCTGTTTGCAAATGCAAACACAATGAAGCAATCCTTAATTAGCACATGCAAATGTAAATTCAGAAAATTGCTTGTTACCTACAATGTTCAAAATTGTATCTTCTATTTATACAAATTTAGAGATTATATTCTGTGTAATTAGGTGTAAATTTTAAAGATATGCATTAATCTTACTTTGTCTTTGCAAATAGGAATAATTAGTGTTTGTAATAGCATATGCAAGTGGAGATTAACTGTGAATCACACTTGCTCAAGTAATAGACTAAATTAAGTCAGCATCTTTTTCATTTTGGTTTTGTTTGTTTGTTTTAAAACAATGGGAACTACATACTTCAGTATCATTTCAGAAACTTTCATAGTAAAAGAAAATAAGCAAAAGCACAGATCATGCCCAGCCAAAAGACACTGCAATACATGCTGCTTATGGTGGACCGGAACACCTTAGTGGACTATGACTGGTTTGCACAGATCATGACCCCAGCGTTAAGCGTGCAAAACCTGGAGACAACTGAGAAAAGGTAACAGAATATTCACTCCTCTCTGTCTCAGAAGTGATAAATGCCTGACTACCTACACTGTGGCCTTCTGTGTAATTCACAGTATTGTTACAAAATGGGATGTGATCAGAATCTAATTAAATATACTACAAAGGTCATACAAAGCCAAACAGTGGCAAAAGCCTGCTTTCTGATAGAACTGCATCACATTGTACTTCACATATGTATACTGTCCTACACTTAAAGTTGTAAAGTTTCTGCAAACACTTTGCAGGTAGAAAAATTCAGATTCATTCTGCAAAGATAAAAAGATTTTCTAAATTCTGAAAGAGCAGTCCCCTGCTCTCTCCAGTCACAGCACAAGAAATAAAAATAAAAGTAAAAATAAAAAATAATCAAAAAAATACTATGCCTCACTCATCCCAATTTTTTGGATGAAGACTGATAGAGAATGCAGCCTTTAAACTCCATGGAAGGGGAGCAAGGCATAACTTTTAAATAATTTGGAGAGCTCCTCCAAGGAAACAACAAGTAATAGCTGTCCCTCTAGTTCTAACAACTTGTAAATAGCTTCTACTTCAATCTTGATATATGTTTTCATCTGAACGTACAAAAATGTCATAGTATTCTATTTATGCCACACAAATAAATGAACAACATAATTAATTTAATATCTCATTATAAAAAAAAAAAAAAAATGATAAATCCCACCTCTGACACCCTTCACAGCAACCTATCTGTATCTTTTAAGGACAAGCAGATTTCTATTCTAGCAATGGTGAAACCTCTTCCAGGCAGATACAGTGGAAAGTCCTTACTTTAGACCCCACTGGTGGAAGTGTATTACACTGCTTAAACTAACAGTTTTCCTGAAACAAGAAGAAAAACAGTAAGATGTTGAGACACTGAAGTTAATATTTGCTGCAGCAAGTAACTTAACCCTTTTGAAAAGATAATGTTATTAAAACATATGGAAAAAAGCACTTTGGATATTTTTCATTACTATTACAGTAGCCTTAGAGGTCCTTTCACTTTCTCTGCTGTGATTTGGATTTTTTTCATTTATGTCTAGTGATGAAATTGTAATCCTTGTATAGGTAGTATAATCATAAATTGGTTTGCCAATTTTGCCTAACTGAAAACATAGTAAGTAATTTAGACCCCAAAAATGCAGACATACCAGTGCTCATAATATATTAATTAAGTTTATCAGAAGTAAAGCAGAACATTACATCCATTACTTACAAGCAAAGGGCAAGGGGAAGCAACAGGTGGAACAATGTAGGACAGAAACAAAACTGAAATTAGTGTCTTCAGTCAAAGGAAAGCTGCCCTATATTGTCAAAATACTAAATTCTCCTATCTTTACTTTAACCTAGAGTTTAAAAGGCAGTTTTAAATGTGCAACAACAAGAACTATGATATCTGTACTGAAGTGTACAGACTAGCAGTATGAAAGAGGAATGTATCATGTCAGTGCTATCTCTGCACCCCTTTATTTACTGTGCTAGGATCTTCCACCAACATGTGACACGATAAATACACAAAAAACCATTCAGTGTTTAGCCAGAACAGTGGCATGACCTACTGAAAATTCATTATATTATGGAATATAAGATACTGCAAAGCAATAAGGCAAAGTAAGCCTTCTGGCAGTCTAAAAAGTTTTCTGTAGATACCCAAAAGAATTTAAAAGTATATTAGTTAAATTGCACGCCAGCATGGTCAGCTGAAAATAGCTGTTATCTATGCAGTCCAAGTTGACAGCACACAGTAAAGCTCTCCTCATACTTGCCAGCCAGAATCTGTTACAAACAGTTCAAGAAAATCAAAAGATGGGTAAACAAGTTTTACAGAAATTTATTACTTGGTACAAGATGGAATAAACCAATATAATTTTGTAGAAATTTAAAAAGATATGTAAATTTACAATAGCATCCACAGAATTGAAAATGGCATTCTTTTCTTTTCACAGAGGTTGAACATAGCAGCTAGCATTCTGAACTATAGAAAAAATATCACTTCCTAGTCCCTGAAAATTATTTGTATGGTTAGCATGCCTTAGACATATTTTTTTTCTCTTCCCTTCTGCCCAAAAATAAGAAAAAGACTGAGGAAAAGCCAAAGTTAAAAGCAAAACTATGACCTTCTGGTTTCTGTTATTGTTGAATTTTTAGAAGCATGCTTTATGGGTGATAAAAACAATGTTTTATAGAAAAGAAAGAAAGGAGAGGATGAGCCAAATGGGACTGTAATGTGGAGAGAGAATAAAAACAATACAGCAAGATAAAAGGAAATGAGGAAAGGAACAACAGCAGGGGAAAATAATGAGCCAGAACAAAAGCCCCACCACTAACAGAGTTTGTGAATATTCCCAACAGCAAGAGAAATTTGCAGACATGGCAACAAGAGATTTGAGAAAGGAAGACAGAAAAAACTGGCACTTAGGAATGGAGTCAGCCAATTAATTTCTTCCCTTCCTGTTTAAGAAAAAAAAAAAAAAGAAAAGAAAAAGCATTTGGCACCTTATTTTGGCAATCTATGCCCCATATATATATTAACTGCCTAAGCTGTTTCTTAGCATAACCATGTTCAACAAAGAACTATAATGATAGTGAACTACTGAAAAGACTTAAAATTAATGCATACGGGATACTTGTTTTATCAGCACTGTAGATGATGAGAAGTATACAAATTAAACTAGTATCATAGGGAGTGATCAAACTAAACACATAAAATAACATATTCCTTTAAGGACGTTGTCAGGACAAAGAACCACAAGGGAAATAAACTCTTAAAAAACAGGTCCATCAATAATTATCAGTCTTCAGGTTAAGAAAATTCCTAACCTTCATTTTGGTAAATACAGCACTTTACCAGCAACATCACTCTATACTTGTTTTGCATTTTTCTCTGCTTCCTCACTACTCCAAGTCAATATCAGGAAAGAATATTGAGATATGAAGACCTTCAGAAGACCCATGTATTGCTCTCTGTGGATGTTTGTTGTAAAGGAAAATATTAAAAGGTAAATAAAATACTGGATGGATGTTGGTGCACTCTGATGGGTTCATAAAGGTTTTTGTTTCCTCCTTGTTCTCACTAGTTTTGCTCTTGTTCTGTCTTTCCTATTGCTTGCCCATGTTATTTTATCAGTCACTCAAATCACATCTAGGATTTCCGTTACAAGGAAATTTTTAAAGGTTTTACTATTTAAGTTACTCTGCAATTTACACTTGTACATTTTAAAAAAGATTTGAAAATTTACTTCTCTATCAATACAAGAGAAGATATAAAGCAACATATGTACACAAATTTTATTCAAAATTCTGTAAGAGCCTATTATTATTATTATTTTGCCAAGCAGTTTATTCCAACACATTAACTTGCCAGTGTTTGACAGATGATGCTTGTGAAATGTCTCCCACAGAATTTGCAGTTCAAATTTGAAAGGTAAATTCTACCTGCTGTTCAAATGCTATTTGGTTGACATCAAGCTTGCACACTCTCAAGTGCGCTACAGATTTAACAGAAAACACGATAAAGAATTCTGTTAATAAAGATGTGGCACACCACTTGGTCAACGATTTTTCAGAATAGTAATACTAAATGCAACACTAATCCACTGCCAGTACAAGGACAGAATTGCCTTCTTAAAAATACGATGTCTTTACTTTGGTTTTATTTATATAAAATTTGATTGCTTAATTATTTTGAATGAGAATAGTGGAAGACTGTATCCTAACAGAACATAGAGTAAATAGTGGTTTCCATTATTTTTAAAAATTAGGCCTTGTTACAGATATCAAAGATCATCTTCCTCTAAATACATTGAAGGCAGTCCCGGTTACACCCAAATGACCTTTAATCAAATATTTGTCTTAACTTCATAATACCAAAAAAGAATTCCAGTCTTAATACAATTTTTAACACAGTATCCCAAACAATTTATTGATTTTCCAGGCAAGCTTGCAAGCAAAACTCCAGTTTTTATGTAATTCATGAAGGCTAATTGTTCTGAGAATCTAATTATATAGTAGCGATATCACTCGTAAACCTTTTCTTTCTGAGGCTTCGACTATCTATCTGACACACTCAATGCAATGCCAGCTTCTGTAGCAAAAGCAGGTCTCTTGGCTTGAGACACCAATGGAAGTACTGCAAACACTCTTTCTCTCACTCCAAGGATCAATTCATAGTAGTCACTGGTCTCAATGTATTTTGGAGCAGAAGTTATACTAAGTTTCATTAGTTTCTGAATTTGCTCAATACCTAAAATCAACCATTTTATAATACTTATCCCTTACATATTAACAGATGTGTAAGTCCAGAGAAGCATTTTCTTAACATGAAAAATAATTACAAGATTATTAACATTCATCCCATTCAGGTTAGCTGTGGTGTTATGCTTTGGTTTTGTTTGCTTTTGTAGTGGGTTTATGTGTCAAGGTGTTGGCAGCAGGAGGCCTGCAGTGTGGCTTCAGTGACAAGAGATCAGGGCTGCCCTATGCCGCACACAGGTGCTTCTGGGAAGCTCCACAATGTCCACAATGACACAACCATCAGTAAAGCTGGTGGCACCTCTGTGAACACATATTTAAGAAGGGGCAAAACACCAGAAAGCAGAGGAGTGAAGGAAAAAAGAGTGAGAAAAGGCCCTACAAACACCAAGGTCAGTGAAGAAGGGAGAGGAGGTGGTCCAGGCACCTCAGCAGATATTCACACTGCAGCCTATGGAGAGTACTGCACCAGACCAAGTGGATATAACCTGACTACGGCCCATGGAGAGTCTACGCTGGAGCACCTCCTGGAGCACAGTCAGCTCCTCAGTTCCAGAATCCAATCGAAAACCAGGAAAGAACAAATGACACTTAGCCTCATAGCCCTGCCTTGAGTTCACCGGGATGCTCTCATCATATCCAGGGTCCTGTGATTAACATTATCTGTGGCTTCAGCTCATCTTATACTTAGTTTTGTAATTCAGAGGGCTTCTTATATAGAAATAATGTGCTCACTTCTATCCAGTTACCACAATGATTAAATATTCCTGGATTTATTTTGCTATACACATATATGAAATGACCTTTGGTAAGCAACTAACCTGTTAGCTACTGATTCTCTAGTAAGAATCTCGTAGCATCCGGGAGCTGTTCCACAAGCTTTCAAAAAAAGCTTGCAACACTGGGAGTATGAGTAGATGCATGACCATTTCTGAAGAGCCCACTGTTCATTGTTAGTCTCATGATTTCTATTCATGTTCTGCAATTACCTGAATTTTTTCAGGGCACCTGGATGATTGCAAAAGATAGAGAATCTTGAAAGATGACTTCACTGGAGCCAGATAGGAAAATTGACCTGGTCCTGTAGTAGACTTGTGTCTGCATTAGTCTTTTCTCCTCGATCATTTAACAGACTGAAAGATCAAATATAGAGGTATACAGATGCACAAATATATAGTTACATGGACACTTTTTAATACTTGCATATTGGGAAGCTCATAATTCTGACGTGTGCACATAAAATTGTTTCATATATTTAAGGTATGAAGATCCTATTGCTTCTATCGTCTATTCCTCTCACACAGTTGTGCTTTCTTCATTCTTCGCTTAAATCATAGTATTATGTCTGTAAAGGTGTTGGCATTTCTGTCCAAATATTTGACAGTATGCATGCACCATTACACAATACAGATCAAGCTCCCCTGTTTTAACATCAAATCCAAAGCTATCACTTAATTTTATCATGATAGTTAACATTAAGAGCACCACCAACTTTTCCTGGATGTTTTTAGATGAATAAAAATCTCCTTGAAAGTAATGAAGCTGGCACTGAATATAAAGTTGTAATATGGTATCTAATTCGTGTGCTTTCAACTTCATCATGATTTAGTACATGAACATACAAAAATGTATCTTCACAAGTTTTTTTGCGGTGCATTTGCTAGTAACCAAACAGAACATTTTTTTTTCCTTTTATTGCCGGTATCCAGTAAATTCTGTTTTCAATTTAATGCCTTTTTGTACACTACAAAGGAAATGTATTACTATTCCCCAAATCTCATTTATAATCCTTTCTCTTCATGTGTCTTCTTGCTGTTTTATCATTAGTGTTAATATTCTGTTGACTCTTAAGAAGTAGAAACTTCCATTACTAAAAACGAATAAATGAATACTAAAAAAGCACTGTATTGAAATGAGTGCAGAGTACACAGTCTGTATATAGTTCTCACTGCACTTCTATTTATCAATAGAAGTACACGTAATAGGTCAGGGATAGAAATGGCATTTTCCATTTGTATTATTGGTATAACATAGGTCATATATTATATGCTAACCTTTTTCCTCCTAAGTTCTGTCAGTTTTAAAACTTATATAAATGTCTAAAGCACATTGAACAGTTTAAAATATAACATAAATGACCAAATAGTGTACCTATAGTGTACCTAATATACACTGGTTAACACTGGGTAAATTCAGCTCTAGAAGATAAGCTACTGATTTCCTAACTAAGAAAAAGAAAACTTCCAAACCTTTCACCATACCCACAGTACCAATGCCCACAAACAGCCTCAATGATTATGTTTCAAATTATTTTAGAGACCTGTTGTAAATATTGAAAAGCTATAGGAATTCTTCATTGGCTCCAAATGAGGAACAGTGGAATAATTTATAATGCCAGTATTCAGACTTTTCTGCATGTTTCTATACTGAAATTGCTTCAGAAGATTAAGCTTAATAAAACCCCAACACTGACAAATGAAAAAAATTCCCTTCAGTTCAAGAAGGATGTAAACTTTCTGCCTCTATCCTACCCCAGGCTTTTTGAGACTTGTCTGTATCTCTGACTGCTTATAACTTTAATCACCCTTGTTCCTTTTTAACTCTGCTTACCACAGAGTATTTGCTCTAGCTGTAACATTTTTCCACCTGTGTTAATTTTAAATCCAGTGATTCAACTTCTACTTTGTCCCCTCTTATGCTGTATCAAACAGCATTGCACTCGCACATTTGGGAGTCCCTGGAGGAAAGTGCAGAAAGCAAACTCAGGTTATCTGGTACCACTTGCAAAGCATCAAATGCAGTGTGCTAGTTAAAATAAACCTCTGCACCTGTTAAATGTCAATGCTCAGAACTAGAGCAAAGTATTTTGCCAATACTGTTACACCACTGTATCCTCATTAATATGGTGTTGACGTTGTTTGTAACAAGACACAGGCTTTGGATCAAGGTAACAGCATTGGCATCAAGATTTGTCTGGCCTTGCCTGCATATTTGCTTTGGCTCTTGAGAGCAGTTTTCTAATGACCAGGTTACTATTACCTTTATTGCAATAGCTGTTGTTCACCTTTTCACAGTTGTATGGCGTAACAACTCATATTGGGCTTACATGGCAAGGTTTGGTAGCAGGGAGGGTACAGGGGTGGCTTTGTCAGCTATATATTTATATCTTTCAGATATCAGTAAGAAGCACTTACTCTGTGAAGAATGATCTTCCAATAACAAGGAATCCAAATGATTACAGGTACTGGATGATACCAGAGGTCCCAGGACTATGAACTCAGCAATTGTTTGATGGTTACTCACCATCAAAGGAAAGAAAACTTTACAGCGTGATAAAACCAGTTGTACAGATAACAGAGGTGCCACGTGAACTTGAAATCAAAGATAACAAGCAAGGTGTACAACACGTTAATAAACACATCAGAGTTACTAGCTGCATTCCAGAATAAGGGGAAAGAAATCATCAACATCAGACTCCTGTGATATCAGATTTACTCTAGTGATACCACTCCCATGATTGATCTGAAGCCATTGACCTTCAGATCAACAGAAGCTGTGCAAGAGTGAGTGATACATCAAAGAAAGGGGTAGGCACTAAGGAATTTTATCTATTTTTAATTTTTGACTGTTTGAACTAGATGTGCTCCTATCCTTGCAATGGGAATAATTACCACCAAAAAAAAAAAAATTGTTATCAGACTGTTAAGACTTTAATTAGACTAACACTAAATTCTTGTCTATGCATATAAAGTGTGTGTTGCCCATGCTGATGGTGTCTCCTTGACATCTGAATAGTACTTGTCAATCTTGATTTTTTCCAGACCAGGCTGGATGGGGCTTTGAGCAACGTGTTCTAGTGGGAGGTGTCCCTGCCCATGGCAGGGGGCTTGGAACTTGATCCCTTCCAACTCTAACCATTCTATGATTATTGATACATAATGTTTTTTAAAGTTATACAAAATCAGAAGTAAAACAAAGAAATTGCAAAAAAGGTATTGGTAATGATTGGCAATTTCCTGGGGAAGTTAAAATCTCAACTCTTATGCTCTTTACCCCCAAAGGGCCATGTTCAGTTTTGCACTGAAATGGCAGCTGCTAGTAACACCTCTATCAAGCAATAAGTTTAGAAATACACTAGCTGTTTGAGTACTTTAAGTATTTTTTCCTGGACTTAGGAGGAACAGGTAAAAAACTTGTTCATCTAGGAAGTGAAACTAGTTTTTTTCTCATTGGAATCCTGATTTTTTTTTTTTCTTCCATTCTTCTTCTTCGTCTTCATCCATTGACTTACACAGCTTTTTCTCAACCATCTCCATTCCAAATATGTATTTCTTTAAGCAAAATACAGGTACCTGTGGCAAAGCATCACAATGAAAAATGTTCTCGCTATCCTATTCTAGATAACAGTATCCTACAAGAACTGAAAATATTACCATAATAAAGATGGTGATGAAACGAGAAAAGCAACAGATAAAGTTCAACAAGGAAGATGAAGTTTGAAGGGATAATAAGCACATGCTCATTTCCATCATTTCTTCAAATTATGTATCTGCTACTTAATTAGTTTTTTCAAGATACTTCTAAAAATACAGTGAGAACTATGCAATTATATACACAAGGAAGTTTAAGGAAGCCTGACTGAAAGGGTGAGAGAGGATGCTGAAGATGGCTGTTATGAACAAAAAAAAATAACAGTTGATATAAGATTGGTAAACAATAGCAACAGCATAAGTGGCACAGAATCAGCCAACATAATAATGCAACATCACCTGTGAAGACTTGCATGAATATTTAGTTGATTGCTTTCATTTTCAGTGCAGATCCATTTATGCATAACTGGTAAAATGCTATTTTTAAATGAAAGTAGTACGTCTTCTGTTTGAAGTTAAAGACACAGGTGCTAAACAGTTGCTCCAGTTGGATAACTGTTATTATATACCGTGAGGGCTGATTGAAATGGCCGAGTAACAAGATTCGAATATTGTCTCTTGTTAGTAAGAAAAGGTTTAAGAATACTGCTGGCACAAGCCCCTTCTTACCTTACCTGGTAAGGGTGGGTGTAGAGTACATCTTCGAGTGAATGAAATCAGTCCTGGGTAAGGGAATATTGAAGCACTAACAGTGGTAACAGGGTTTCTGGGGAACTCTCCAGTTTGCCTCTGATTTCTTGCTTAATAAAGTCTAAAACCAGGAATTACTTTCCCCTCCTCCCTTCCTTTGGACAACAACAGCTATACCCTCAAGTACCACAATCACATCCAGCAAACACAATATTTACTTTGCTCACATTGGTGCTGTCTTAACAATGTCTCTTAGAAACGGAAGTACTCAGAAAATAAGATTAAAAGGTAAAGTTATGATTCAATGGATTACAAAATCAGAGTATATGTTTTTAGGATCAGCTCTCCTATTTCCTGGGTAGGTAAATTCTGACCCTGTAAAAGCTTACCAAATCCCCTGCAGAAATGTCGCTTGAACCACACATAAGAATTACAAGCATCATTATGAACATTCATCCAATAGACCACATATTGAAAGGTGCTGAACCTGTATTCACAATTGGCACAGAAATATTATTACTGGAAGACAGAAAATACAGGTTTTAGAAGTAATAGTATCCTTAGGTTACCAGGTCTTGAAGACGTATTTTTCCAATCTCAGAAACAAGCAGCACTGAAGGATTTTCTCAAGTGTAGTGAATCACTAATGGATGATTAAAGTGCACAAAATGGTAAGAATAATTGAATTTTATTTCAGATAATAACTGTGATAGCTTACTAATAATTTATTCACAGATATATTTAATAATGAAGAAAATATTGCCCCCAAAAAAGTGATATTTGGTAATACAAATATAACTTTAAGTAGTAGATTTTTGCCAGTAATGGTAACTTGCAGCTCATTTCATATACAGCATTTAATTAAATCCGTAAGTGCAGACTGTCCAGATGTTGAGTTTTTAATTTAATAATGATGGAACCAATGAGATGCTGATAGGTTTGTAAACTAAGCCTTCAGAACATGGAGAATTCCACAGGGCCTTAAAAAAAAGGAAAAAAAACAAGAAAAGAAAAAAGAAATGAAGTCTTAAAGATGCATGGTTTGATGACAACACAAAGTTAAATGAAAAATGATCATTTATGCTGCATGCAGTCATGCAAGCAGCATGTAATAATAAAGCTTTTTGCACACCAACGATCAACCTAACAAGGAATTAAGTGACTATGCATACAAAACCAGAAATATGACTTTTCAGCTTGTGCATGACATAAGTCTAGTTACAAAACAGTTATGTACAACAGATGCCATGTTTGTACATGAAAAAGGTCACCAGAATGAGCTAGTTTATGCTAATAGAGGGAATCAACATGCAGCATGCACACAATATGAAAACATTTCCATGTTATGATAAAACTCTGTAAGTATATCATTCTGCATTAAAAAACAATAATTCTAAATGTATTAATATGACAGAAACCATACACATTCCTTTATAACCCAGTGGTTATCCATGCCTCATTTCACTTGTTGATCTTTTCTTCAAGGTGAATCCAAGTTTTTATCATTTTGAAGAAAATATACTCAAAGCCCATTGTGAAACATCACTATGTTTGAGATTTTCTGACTGTAACTGAATGCACTTTCAGGAATTTTCATTTCATTCTTTTGAACAAAATTCAAAAGATTTCAGTGCTGCTTATATATTCCCAAACCATTCTCTGACCTTAGTCTGACACTGCTAGCATAATGCATGAACAGAGTCAGCAAGGTATAATCTAGTGGGAAAAGTACGGGTTTTTAATTCTTACCAAATAAAAGCTATTGAAACGTCTTGTTTGTGAGTGTCCTACTTCTTCCTATCCTTAACATAACAGGTCAGAACAGATGTAGTAAAAATATGCTATTAATTTTAACTGCTCATTTAATGAATACTTATTGATGTCACAAACTGCCCGCTAGCGTCTTTATGATAGAGACAATGTAAGTATAACATGCTGAAAATATCTACTGCAATAACATTTTGTTAAGTCATACTCACAAGTACTACACAGATATTAAAGTAAAAAATAAGAAATGAGACAAAAGGTCTAGACAGATACGCTTAAGTGAAAAAAATGAACACATAATACCCGCTAACAATCAGCCAGAGGATTAAAGGGAATAGTGGAAGCCTGTCTTTTCCATATGACAAGTCTCAGTTTCTGCCCCAAAACCCAGTTACTTTTGAAGCTTTTTTATATAAAAAACCACCTGTATCACTTTTTATAGAGCACCATAGGCATCAAACCCTCAGCACAAGGCAGCATCCTCTGTCATGTTCAGCACTGGTAACTTGAACTCTTTATCTCTGTAGTCAGCAGTACTAGGTGTAATAATTCATGTTCCCAACTTTGTGGTTAAATGGAATTTAAACAGCAAGTACCTAGGGGTTTGATGCTGAGGCAATGTGTTTGGTGGGAATCAATCATTAAATAAAAAAAAAATCATCATAACATTTCACTACTAATGGATGAAAAGTGTGACACAGTTTGCACAAGTAGGACATTGTAAAACACGTGTAGATTTTGAAACGGAAAATGGGCATGAGAGGAAGAGAAATGATTGCTAGACAAAGGTGTGGGAAAGCAATTGGCATGCCAGGAACAACTGGGATCTCCAGATATGAATAGGTACACAGAAGTACAAGCAAAGCAAAGACTGAAACGGTTAATGGTTAATTTGATTTCTAAAGGTACTTATTTTTTCAAAAATAATTTTGCATTAGAGAAAGTATAATATGCATGAGTTTGCATTATTTCACTATATATGTCAGAAAGCAAACTCAGAGAGTAAAATAAGAAATAAATGGAGAAAAATAATCTAGTAGTAACATACAATAGCAGGTGAACATCAGTCTCCAAGGAAGGGAGGGTGGAGGGGTGGGGCAGAAGCAGGATGTATTTTCCATTTTAGGTGGCAAAATGCAACTTGTTTCACACTGTAAAGAACTATGTAATACTGCGGGCAGGAATACATTTAGAATACACTGGAAAGTCCAAGAAGTTTAAGTACTTTAATATTCTCTTCCCCTGCCTTCTTAGAGTAGAGGACACAGTGCAACAGGTCCCTCATGGCATTCATAAACCATGCTGGCTAGCTGCCGGGGAGAATGAGGAGCACAGAAGGGAGGTGGAGGGGACCTGCTAGAGCATCCAGCTCCACATCTTCCCCTCCCTCCTAGTGAAACACAGATGCTCTGCAGAAAGCAGTGTCCAAGGTGATGTACAGCAAACCACAAAACAAATACCCTGAAAATGTATTAATATGAATACCTATTAATTTTAATATTGCATGGTGGTAGTACAGGTGTTTACAGTCAGAGTATGCTTGTGCATCACCCAGTACTGTTGTAAACGCAATGCTGGTTATCACTGCGGAAAGGTAATTTTTGTTTGTAGCTATGCAAATCAAACAGTAAGGAGACGGGGAGCAAGATCACACCAGTTTGTTGTCTGAAACTCTAGAAGCATGATACAAAATCTAAGGGACCACTAAACTGGAAAGGATACTCATTAAATGGGGAAGGAGTTAAGGACTAGTCCAAAACCTCTTTACATCAGCTTCACTGTCAGTATGAAAGGAAAAGAACAAACAGAATAGCAGTTCTGAGCTGTGAAACCTATAATCCCGGCACAAAGCAGACACAGAGAAGACACTGTAGAAATCAGGACAAGTATTAGGAATTTCTACTCTGTGTAGAATAAAATTAAGTACAAACTTTTTCCATCCAAAGACTGATAAAGATTGACAAAGCTCTGCCAAGTTGGGCGTCTTGGTGGCAGAAGCAGAGAATTCCACTGTGATTGTTGAATTCTGCTTTCGAGACACATTTTAATGAAAACTCATTAGCAGTGGCACATGCTGCAGAGTGTGTGATGCCTGCATGAAACTTTGGACTACCTATTTATCTTGTGGCCATTACCAGGGTTGTATCGTTTAACACAATCTTGTAATCAGTCGCTATGCTAGTTGACTGTATCTATCCATCTTCCAGTCCGTTTTAGAAACCTGATCAATATGGAAGAAATTATTCCTTGATCTCTCAATACAATAAAGCTTTGCAAATAATGGAAGGTGAAGGAGGTTAAATTGTCACTGATTATTTAAGCACATTAATGATTTAGTATTTAGCAGTCTCCCACATCAATCTATTGCACACGTGGCTCTTTCTCCAAGATTCCCAACATGTTTTAAATGATTCTCAGTACACATATTTGAAAACAGAATGAATTTAGGACTATCATAAGGTGGGATCCCTTGACATTCTGCAGTAGAAAGCAATTAGCTTTCTAAGAAACCTGGATTACTTTCTAATGTCTACCCTTGAATACAGACGGCAGCTGGCTTGATATTTTATTTTTAATTTAGTCAAGTAGCAAAGTGGTCATGTTAATCACTTACAGCAACTGCAGCATTCCTCATCATGGAAGACCTTTTTCCTCCTTATCAAAACTTATTCTAAACTTCATGTTTTAATTCTATAATTAAGTTTTGTATTAGATCGTTTTAATACAGAAATGAGATTAAGCATTGCGCTTTCCATTTCAAACAGCTCCTAATGAGAAACATTATCTTTATGGCTACAGACTTTAGCTTTCACTTGCTTACTAATACAGGCTATAAAGTCATTTCAGTTGAAAAATCTCAGTGTGCTGCATGGAAGAAAACAGAAATTTATCAGAAGTATTACCCAACAATTTACAGGTCTTTACAGGTAATGCAGGAGACTACGTGATCCAAACTTAGCCAGAATCTGACTGTATATATACACACTAAAATAAAATACACTATGTTAATTTCCATTCTAGTAAGCTCTCAAATACCCAACACACTCAGTCAACACTTTTTCAGAGTAGCTCCACAGATACAAGAACATTTCTTCCCTTTGAAACATTGCATTTCTCCTTACTTCAACCATTCCATCCTAAATATAAACTAGCCTCTAGCCTTTTTTCATTACTGTACACCCTATGGACAAAAGAATTCTTTCCTCATCTAAGTCAAAGTTAGAATTTCCATTTACTTTTAATGATGCATCTAAATGAACTCCAAGGCTAAAGGATAGTCTCTCAACTACTGGAGGCAATGTCCAGAAGTCAAATAAAACGGAGCATTGGTTTCTTTTGTCGGCTAATCTGTCTCCAGAGGTCCCTTCCAAACCCCTATCATTCTGTGATTAAGTTTATACAGTGAAATAAAAGAATACAAAAGAATATAAAACAAACAATTCACAGAAGAGCTAACAAGGATTTCTGAAACACTACATTCTGAAATGTCTAACAATATTTGTAAAAAACTGATTAAATAATACTACGCAAATTCCTGATAGCATTAAGGAGAAATAAAACAGGTAACATTTTTGGGTATTTTTAACAGAATTACAGCTGCAAATCTGTAGTGATGATGGAATGAACTTATATTTTCTGCTTACCTGTTAAACTAGGTATCTTAGGTATTTAATGCATGCTATTCTCAGAATGTGGGACTAATGGGCTGACAATTATATCTTGCATTCTCTGATCTGTTCTGTGTTTTTCTATTTAATCTAATTTCAGATTACCATCATATTCTTTAGTGATACACACTTAGGTAAAGGCTGAATAAAATGATGTACAGATAGTACTTGACATGGTTATGACTTGCTCTTTGAGATCTCATACAAAAGCAAAGAATACAAGTGTAATTCCCCCTTGGTTTCAACAGAAACACAGTTATACTGATCATTACCCGTAATAGCTAACCTTTGAAGAAAAGCCGCACAATCTAATAAATAAGTGACCAAACGTTTTTAACAATATTATGAAAAGTGCTAACATTGTTTATTTGCACATTCTTCTCCACTGAATTCCCTCCATGGTGAACATAGTAAGCATGTCTTACTCCTGTAGATTAGTTCAACTTTCTCTGTAAGGAACTCCTTATAATGTAATTTTCATAAATTCTCTGTATAAGATAAACACAAGTAGATGTGTTGTTCCATACAAAAACACTGCACATTTCCTTTTGTTCTGGTATTGCACCACCCTATATAAGAAAAAGTATGATTGCAACCATGACATGACAGAAGCCTTTTACCAGGAAAGGTTCAAAACTGTGTTCCAATAATGTTGAAGAGGGTGCTGCTAAAGAAAAGTATTTTTTTTAATGTTTGATGTTATTATTATCTTTAAAACACAGATGTCAACCAGAAAACTGTATCTGTTTGAGGGAGGGGCTTCTAATTTCATTGCAGAATTGGCAACCATCTACTTGACTGAGAGAAGCCCTTCCCCCCAAACTCCAAGGGAACACAGACTGCTAAAAAGGAAAAAAAAATAAAAATCCATGCAACATGACATACCACGTAATTGATTTGGAAGAGAACAACAAAATGTATAAATGGCATCTGTTTAAAAAAAATAAACAACAACCAACAAACAAACAAGCAACAAAAAAACCCACAAACCAACCCAACAAATTGCTTATTCTCATTTTTAGCAGAAGATTTCTATTTAACTTCTAAGATGTAATAAAGTAGCTACTGAAGATAATTTAGTCCGAGAAGAAAGGGATATAGCATTGCAACACACAAAAAGGTTTTCAACTATTTTTGAATATTATAGGATTTTCAGCATTATTAAATACACCTTATTCATAAATAAATTTACCTTCAGTAAATTCCAGCAGACATTATTTCACAGACACTGTGGAACATAAGGGCTCATAATTGGCAATCCATGAAAAAGAAATGAGTGCAGGATAATACATATAAATGTAATAAGCCTAACTACATTTTTGTCCTAAGTATTTTACTTAAAAAAAAATAAAAATAAAAAAAATTAGTACTTCTTCGATCAGCTGAAAAGACAGACTGAAAAGACACCAAAAGGTAGTTTGCTTCAAGAACTTTTCCAATTTTAACGTGAAATTTTTATGTTTCTATCTTCAGAAGACCGTGCAAAGACTCAGATGACAAAATTTTAATGCTCCACTGATATAAAACAAACTGAAAGGAAGGTTAGGAAGGTTTCAAAACCTGCTTTAATTCCAGTGTTTTTTCTATAAGTTTGAAGAAGCATATTGATACATACCAATGCAGAACCACAGCCTTATTTTGCAGAACAGTCTCTGGTAAGAAGTATTTGTTCAAATCACAGAATAGAACTGTGCTAAATATTTCATATTGTGGCATTCTTAATCAAAGATTATTAAAGAAGGCTTGTATAAACAAGTAAATCTCTTACACATGTCCCACAATGTCCCACAGACAGAATATTTTTATTCAATGAACTGGGGAAAAAATTATATATTTCTACAGTTAAGGAATCTTCCCTTACTATGTTCTTGCATGAGAATACATTCACCTTCTAGCAGAAATTCTGACAGATGCTCTTTAGGAAACGGAAGTTCAACATCACTTGACAAAATTGTATTTATTTCAGTATCTTTCAAAATTTGAATATTGTTGCAACAGCATATGGTGATAATAAACATAACTTCATTAAATTGTCAGTAAGTCTGTAAATGAATTCTGAAAAAAAAAATCAGAATCCACTAATACATCTCCTTAACATTCACTTATGCTAATTCTCAGCTCTCTGTAATGCATAGAATTAATAGGGCACTGGCATGCTGGCAGGTAGTTGTAATTATCGTCTCATGTTTCAGAAGATTTTTGAAAATCATTGAAGAGCAAAGGATGAACGGTGTTCCAGTAAGTCCCCTAAATTGATGCATGGACATAACAGCAGCACAGGCAAACAGGCTGACAGAAGTCTAAACACCCACAAAGATGATAAAAAAATACTGTTCGATACAGCTACTTACATCATGGCCTACGAGTTCTGTCTGTGTGGATTTATCTGCTTGGGAAACAAGAGCCTTCTGAAAGCACTGAGCCTTTTCCTGTAAAACAAAATAACGTATCACAGGTCAGTCATGCTTTTCCTCACTGGGTTTTGCAGCTGCAGTTATCCAGATAACTTCAAAACTCATGTACGGACAGCAGTTCAGAAATGGATTTATAGTGGCACTGTTGCTACTGGGAGGTTGATTTCCTTATGATTATTTCCCTTTATCGACTTATATTTTTCTTAAACAGTGGACTCAGAATGTCCAAATATGTGGTAGAGTTGGGCCCACTAGAAGGACATCACAGAAGCACAATGCAAAGCAACCTTCTTCCAGAGCACAAAGGCAGAAAGCACTGGACAGCAATAGTTTCTTGCAAACACAAGCACCATCCCAACAGCAAACCCCCTTTTTTTTTTTTATAGAAACATTAAGGAACATGCAAACTCCACCATATATCAGAATGCTGAGATGGCTTCCACCTTGCCCAGTGCAAACAAGTCGCAAAGCCTAAGCATTCCTTGGTTATTGTACCAATTTCTTCTTTTCCCATTCTTGTCCCTCTGTACCTCAAACGTTTTTGGAAGTGTGACATGAACCTCTGGGACAGACTTGAGCAAAGAAATCCAGTTGTTTTGAGCCAACTATGCTTCATTTAAAAAAAAAAAGAATCATTTTGATACTTCTTTTGAAACTCATCACCAATTGGAAATGTTGATCCTCATAAAGCATTTTTATATGCTATATTTTTTTTCCAGGAGAAAGTATATGATGAAACAACTGTAAATACTTGGGATAAAGCAGGAAGGGGAAGGCTCCATGAGTAGAGAACACAAAGTCCTGAACTGCACTGTTTTATGTTATCAGCTATATCCGTACAAAATACTTATCTTTGACTCAAATTCCTCAATACCTACAAAAGTATGTTTTAGTGTTACTGACAGGTATGTATTACAGTAAAACAGATTTGGTGGAAATTGAATTTCAGCTTAATTGAATCTCAAGTTGAATCATTCTCATTTTTTACTGAAATATGGACATAGAAATGTTATGATTTCCAGCTACTGTCTGAGTGTGTTTTCCTTTATAAGTATCTTTTCTACATATTTTAAAAATCAACTGTTATTCATTTCAAACCAAGATGCACATCACTATGCTAAATGAATTTTGTCCAAAAGCGTGTAAACAGTAGGAAGAAGACAACACCTAAATGAGACTATCAAATAGTTCAATTCTTCAAATAAGAAGGGAAAGGGATTCAGGATTGTCACTTCACATTTATGAGACAACTTACACCCAAACTTGCTGATGTGACTACCGAGTTAAAACTGAATCCATGGAAAGGTTATCTCATTTCTGACAGAAAAGCTTCTTCTTCTCAACATTTGAATTTGCTAGAACACTGCCCACAGCATTTTTATGTATTTAGAAAACAGACACTGTTATAGATCTACTTTCTTATTTAGACAATAGTGTTTTGCTGCTCAGAAGCTCTGTGAATTTTCTAGTTGCAAACCCAACATTGACAAAGAATGAATGTTCAAGTAACACTATGTTTGGAAAAATCAGTACTAAACTGTGTATCTGATAAAATTTAACATATTCATACTTTTTCTGTGGATTTACTAATACATATCTTGATGTAACCGGGGAAAAAGAAAAAAACAACCCAAAAACTAAGAAATCAAAACCTTCATTAAGGAAACCAATTAATTGTGAAAACTAGGAAGGCTGGAATAAGTAATGTAGATGACTTATGGTTTGTTACAAACCTATTGGAAAAGGCTCCTTACACCTAATAGCCATTCGACCTCATCTCAGCTGTACTTCCCTAACTTATAGTACTTAATTGCTGAAATAGAAAGATAACAGGCATCAGCTGCTCACATGCATGTAAAAAACATTACAGATAAAATAGGTAAGTAAAATACTAGGCTCTTTGTCTTCACAAATGAAAGGCAGCAACTAGACAAAAAGTGGAGTCAGGTGCTACCAGGTCACTTATACTTAAGGAGTCAGTATAGATTAATACATCTTGAAACATATGACTAGCTTTTTACAGGGGTCCTTCTCTGAACAGGAGAGCCTTGAAACAATTTCCATAGCTTTGACTGTGGCCAGGTCAAAGTAATTTTTGTGACTGTTTCCTTACCCAATTCTATCAGTGACAGCATGGTGACCACTTGTGGTGCTACCTCTAATTGCAAATTCCAAAAAGAAAATGCTTGAAAATTACCTTGAATGTTCATACTAAATCAAACAGCAAAACTTAACATTCCAGCTGTTTTGGAGAAATCAGAAGTCTCTTAGCCAGTACAGCTGTGGCTTTCACCACTAAGGAATCTATTTTTTCTAGCTGATAACACATTAAGTTGACAATTTTTTATTTTTTTTTACTAACAGATATTCCACCTTTATTCTTAGTTAGCTTAAGTCTCACATCTTAACTTCTTGCATTCAAATCTCTTCATACTCAAACCACTCAACCTCTCTCCCCTATAGTCTGCACAAATTACTGTACAATTTTATGAAGATGAATCTCTTTTATTTGGGTTTTCTCTTGGCACACTTCCAAAATGGCCTACAATTGTGAGTACCATCACTGCAGTCAGATTTGCAACTTACATGTGATTGTTTCCCTTGCTTCAGGCACTTACCCTCCTGTGAATAACAACTTATGTTTGCCAGAGAACTCATGGAGAAAAAGCTTTTTTTCAGAAGACTTATAAAAATGCAAAGTCTTTTAATTCTGATGTGCTTTGGGATTAAACTTAATCAACAGCAGCAGTTAGGCAGTGAGAGCAAAGGGATAACAAGTAGCACAAAAAACTGCTCTCCAACATCTATTCTATCCAATTTGCAGGCTACAATAAGCTACAGAATTGACTATATGACAGCTGTTTCCATAGAAATTGAGTCCCTATTGGTTTGAGTCTCCATTTGGGAAGAAGACGTTAACATACACAGGATAGCTTTAGTGATCAGCTGTGGTACAGCTGAATCGCATCACACTTGAAAATGCTTTGTGAAGCCCATCAAAAAGCCCAGCTGTCTCTCAAGCACAGGATAAGAAAGCAGCTACAGCGTGGTCCAACACTCAACACATAAAGTACTAAGAACTAAGGTGCTAAAAAGCCACAACAAATTTAGAGGCATTACTCTGGAGTCACAGCAGTGAATTAATGTTATCATTCCCAATGGGACTGTCCCATCATTCAGGAGAAAAACATGGGAGAACTTGGTGGTAACGCACCCAAGAATGCAGAAAGAAAGGTTTTGTTGAGGACTATAGCTCTGTCAAATCACTGTAAATGAAAAAGACCAAAACAACACGGAATTTCAGTGAACATTTCATAGCTTTCACATTTCTAATGCAAACAAAACCAGTTTTATAGGTATTATGTTGTAATTCTTCTGTAAAACACAAAGTCAAAGTCCTATGCATATGTTAGGTATGGTATCCAGAATGAAAGATGACGGCCCTTCTGCTTTGATTTCTATCAAAACACAGGATCCAGGTATGAATCAAGAAATGCTAAGCCAAACCTGTTTCCAAGCAGTTTGCAAGACTTTAATAATTAGCTATTGCCAAGTCTGTACATTTAATGAAAGAACCCAACTTCTGAAAGCGTAATCACTTCATAATAGGTCTTTGAAGATGAACGAAATTTAGGAAGCTTTAAAATCTTAATAGAATTACAAGTCCCACTATACGCATGCCTGCTAGCCTTCCTCATGGTAATACAAAGTTTTACTAGATCCTAGCCGGAGAGAGTTGTTACAATTACTTTTTAAAAAGTTTTGAAATCCCTATAATGCCAAGTGTTTTATTAAATTGTCCATCCCAAAACTCTACAAGAGAAAAACTCTTCCTGAGTGCTGTATGAACTTACCAATAAAAGCACAACTCCAAGCTTTAAGAACACAGGCTATCTAATCAGAAACCGAAAACCCACAGACCAAAAAGTGAATCTCTTAGTCCACTGAGCTGACGAATGCCAGAGACAGCAAAAGAGCTTTAAAAATTGTATCTTCTGACTCCCTTTTATTTGACTGGACCATGCTGTAACTTAAACATTACCATTACCACTTGTGTATGTATTACAAAATTAAAACTAAATGTTTACAGGGACATGAGACCACCACAAAATTCCAGGATAAGAATTTTTCAGACACACCTGAGCTTTTAAATTTATATTTTAAAAGCACCTTTGGAAGATACTTTAAGATACAGCATTGAACATGGGGAAATACGTTTTATGCTATGTTAAAAAAAAAATTGCATTTCTTGGATCAGGGGATTTTTTTAAAAAAAACAAATGTATGTTGATGAGTTATTTCCTGTTTTATCAGTTGCATCAACAGATAGTAAAAGACTCCATTCCCAGGTGGTATTACAATTTATAATTTATATTTTAAAGCAATACTTGTTATTGTTTATTACTATCATTCACTCATTCAGTAAAGCTGTATAGCATTTCCTTACCGATTATGTTTCTAAAATAGATCAGAACTACTCTAAGACATAAATTTATGTACACACGTCAGTGAAACAAAGTACAGAGTAACTTTTTCTAGTTACCATATCTCTAAAATAATAATAATTAAAAAAATAATAAAAAATCACACATTTATATATAGCGCCCAGACATGGGCATGCATATACTGAATAATGCAAAATAGTAAAAAATTTATATGGTCATGCTCCATGCATAATATGCCCATAACAAAGGATGTCAATCTTAACACTCCACCACCACAACAACAACCCCAAATTGCGAAAGTTATTGAAAAGGAAGAAAAAACAAGCAATAAGTGCAGTCATAAAACCTTCAAAAGTCTGACACATCAAGCGTAGTCTTCTATGCAGAAATTACCTCCACAATACAGTTTAGAACTTTTAATAAGCATTTTGTTTGTCTTAATTTGTGTTATGGATGCATCTAGAAGTCCAAGAAGATATCCTAAGTCTTGTATTTGCCCATCTATTAAAGAATTAGCTCTCTTTCAGCTCATATGTCCTTAGAATATCAGTGCTACACTACCGCTAGGACCACCGAGACAAATGCAATCCTGTCCCAAAAATAAGACGCTCAACAGACAAGCCCAGGAGACAATGTTGTTCCAGTTTGCGAATTCAGAAATTGTGACGCAGGGACAATAAGCCTTACAGCGGCAAAACACATAAAAACCCATTAGTGCTATTGACTTGATCTTCCTACAAATATTTGAAAAAAAAATAGTCATATGTGATTTATTTTTAAGGTCATGCATGAAGCCAGCTGCAGAGTTACTGAGTGCTGCATCGATCCACAGACCAAGTCTTACGTACTATGCACAAAAGCAGCCTTCTTCACACTGTTAAACATCAACATATCTGCTTTAGAAATGAATTTCTGGGCTCAAATATCTTCTCAGAATACACAACAGTGAACAGTATTCAGTAAAAATACATGCAAGATTGCTGCAAAGCAGGACTACACTTTCAGATTCAAAGATCCAACTTGCACACCTTCAATTCATGTTATTTCGATATGTTTTTCCAAAACAGACATCACAGACGTGGCAGTGAAGTTACAGCTCTCACTTACTTAACTGTACAATAATAATTAGCCTCACTGAAGATGAGAAACTGGCAACTGTTAACCCATCAGCTGTAAAATACTTGATCATCAAGAATGACGAGATCTTACCTCACTTAAGTTTACTTCAATTTTTTAGAAAAAACTGCAAGTTAGAAAATTACTATAGTAAACCTTAAACAAAGATAGAAAAATGTTTATTTCAAGTGTTTGTCTCTTGGGAGTAGCACACTACCTTTCTCACAGCATACTGAGAATTAACTCTTCCAAGAACCTAGATTAGGACAAAATGGATTAGATAGATTATTCCTGCACTTCTACTTTCATTCAAACATACTGCCACAACGTTGCTTCTGGTTGGTATGCTTATGATTCCCCTGGCTAAGTCGTGCTGACACACAACAGAAAACTAACATGAAAATAAATGCAAAACTATCAACATTGGTAGAACAAAGAAAGCACACAGTTCACAACCTTGTGGTTTTTTTTTCCTTTATCCCGTTTTAGAGCAACCACATTTATTACCACATTCATAGCACACATGATTCTAAATGCTGCCAGGTTCTGCATGGGTACAAAAAGAGAATTTAATCTTTGGGAAAGAGTACTGAAAAAAGTCTTCTCCTTTTTTTATCTCTTTAGAGAGAAAATACCATTTCTTACTGTCCTTAAACAGTGAGAAATGGTATTTTTAAGGAAATGGTGACTAGACCTTTATTTCCCACTGACATAAGCAAACCGTGTTGCTATGGTCCCCAGATTACTACTATAATGGAACCAAAAGTTTACTTATAATCACAACCATAAGCAGCTGTCACATAAAGTTGTTTGAAGAGGGGAAATAACAGCCCAAATTATGATATATTCATAAAAGCTTAAGAATTACATCTGAAGAGACACCCTGATACTATCTTGCAGAGTTTTTCAGAAAAAAAAAAAAAAAAAAGAGGAATAAATTCTAATTTTGCCTCAGAAAACAAGAAGTGAAAAAGAGATGAAGGTGAATCTATGGCTCTTGAGTATCATTAATAGTCACTTTATACTATAACATAAATTCATTGTACCAAATAAACCCTCTTTGTTGGCTTCTAATCAGCTTGTTGGTGCACTATCGTTGATAAAATTGTTTTGCTAAAATTTTTACAAGTGTTCTTTGATGCTGCCCCAGTGCTGTCTCAGCTCATAATGTGTGCCTGCTATGAAAAAAAAAAGATTTGTTTGTAAACACTGCTTTAGATAAGCCAGCACTGCCTGGGAAGATGACTCATTTCTCAACATGATACATGTGATAGAGTCTTGTAAAGATGCAGAAGAAAAGACCTGAATCCTGCCTGTTGGTCAAAGACCAACAAAGGCACCTTCTGATCTGTAAACAGAAAAAGACAGCTTTGAAACAAAAATTAGGCATGTTAAAAGATGCAGTGAATAGCTGAAGTAGATGATGGAGGTATAAAAATGCAAACATAATAAAATTGGATTGGACAATTTGAGCAGCAGAGATTCTTAGGGTGTTAACAAATAAACAGGTAAAAAGTGGTTCAGGAGCTCCCTTAAGATGGAAAGTGATGGACTGCGAGAACATTGAGGAAAATATCATGTGCTTTCCCATATCAGCTTTTCTGTAAGCACCTGCTTGTGGTCACCACTGGAAATAGACAGCTGAAGGGCTGGATAAACCCTTGCACTAATCCAGCACAGTTTTTCTTATTTCATATTCTAAAGCGTAAGCCAAATCCACTTTGTTCAAAAAAACTGCAATATCAGCCTCTCTAGTACCCAGCTCGTATGGTTTCAACACAGAGGAAAACTGGTTGCCTCTACTTTTCATCCAATTATTCCTTGTGTCTTAATAAAGAAAAGATACTTTGTGTAGATTTTTCTTTCTTCTTCAGTTAAACTTTAACTCCTTAGCTCTTCACTAGGAGCTAATTAAAAAATAAAAATTATCAAAAGCTACTAAATGGCACATCCTGGAGAGAACTTTCTAGCCAACTAATGTAAGCTTAAAGAAAACAGTAGTCTCTGTGTTTATATTTCAATAATGTTTGCCACGTGGTCTAACAACAGTATGTATTCTCACACTGGGCATAAAAAGCAGTCTACATAGTGTGGCTGACCTGGAAAACTGAGCCTTGTCTACTCAAACCTGGCTATACTTTGAAGATCCACAATTCAGAGTTTAAATAAGGAATACTTAAAGACATAGGAAAAAAAGTTTAAAAGATTACTATAAATAAAAGCTAATGTGGCAGATAAGGGTGTAGTTTATATGATTAGGTGGTGGGGCGGATGGGAGGGGAACAGGCTATACTTCAGTAACCAAAATTAATGGAAACTGTACAGTGAATGGCATTAAGTCAATATTATAACCCATGTGTGATTTTACCAATGAACAATGATGTAATGTTAAATAAAGTCTCTGCCAAAGCTAATACTAGTAATAACACCATCAAATAGCTTATTCGGTGGTTTGGTCTTGAGTTACGAATATTTAGCAACCACACACACTATCCAAGGACTAAGTAGTAGTTAGGAATTTTAGAATACAACAAAAACCAGCTGTTTACTCTAAAAAAAATCCAAACAACTTACTTTAACCTTTGCGCTCAACTGAGAGCCATATGGCAGCTCTCAATCAATTTTCAAAATTTCAAACCGAACCAAAGTTACAAAATACGCTACAAAACCAGGCTTTTTATTAATGCAGAAGTGAGAAGAAATTCTGCAAAAGCCTCTGAAGTGCATCCAAAAGCTAGTGACAAAAGCAGTTTAGAATTTACTTTTGAGACCTTGGGTTAGGGTAACAACCTGTGCCTCTACACTGTATTGCTGCTACTTGGTTCGGATTTCCGTTTTCTCCAGAAATTTTTTGCAGTGTCCATTGTAACAAGATATTTGTGGATTTTGGAATCACTGTAACACAAATAGACTTACAATCATTAAGCATAAGCTGTATAAAAAGCCCAGCCCCCGTGTTTGTTTATTGCTGATTTAACAAAATCAAATAAAGTAAAAATCTGATTTTCATTAAATGGGTTTTGCAGAACTTTAATCTTACTAAAACATTTTCTTTTTTTTTTTTCTTTTTGCTATCAGGCCATCAAACCATTTGTTTCCCAGTTTGCTCTACATTTTCTTGAACTCAACCTGACTCGACAGACCAGACAGAACACCACCGAACTCTCAGTCACGCGTGTATGGACAAACTGTTTCAGACTGTTGCATATTTGACAATCAAAGAAAGTTTGCCAGTTTTCACGTCTTGAGCATTTATGGCATATTATACCATTCATGGTAACAAAAAGCATCATTCCTCTGAATTCAATGATACCTTTACAGTATGCCATCACACATCTATTTCCAAATTGCACAAAACACTAAATCCAAAAGCAGAAAATAAAAGAGAATTACTTGAACAATAAAATTTCAAGGTACGGATGTTATCAGAAATGGTAGATGTATCCAGTCTTTCATGGAAAGATAGCTGAGTTTTTCATGAGTTCCACAGAATTTCTCAAGTAGGTTGTCTTAAATTTTCAAGTTACCCTAACTGTACATTCAAGAAATACTGCAGTCAAAACAGACTTGTTATTCACAAGCACCACTCTATGTCAACAGAGTGGCAAGCTTCTTGAAGAGCCATGCAGTGTTCAACATTTATAGGAAGAGATGCTCAGTTTATTCTGTATAAACTGACTTTTCTAGCATCACTTAGAGACCAGTATTTGTTTTCCTTTTAGAATTTGCACACAAGTGAAAGTGAGGAAAGACACTGACTGTGCCAAAACTGCTTCTAGCTTGTGAAAGATTTAATGGTTTTTGGCAGCCTAACTCTCCAATTCTACCACAGGGACTGTGGTAGACATTACAAACCGATGAATTTTCCTCATTTGTGTTGTTCTGAGTGCATTTAATTTCTATCCTAGTTTTAGCTTATTCTCCCAAGACACTACAGATATCTTCCAAGACATCTGATCCCATATATTCAGCTCAGTTCCATTCATCTGCAAAGATATAACTGCTTCTCAGACTACAATGTTCCATTAGTTGTCACATTTATTTATAAATCCTGATGGCGGTCATTACATAGACTCTTAACTAGGAGGAAACCATGCCATGAAGACACCTAGTCAAAGTACTTACACATAACACACAGAGCAAAGGAAATGGGCACCTTGACGAGATTATTAGTTAGTCAGTGGATAGTAAAACTGGGGTTATAAGAGGACTATGTCCACAAGACCACCTTTAACCCAACAGCCAGTTACCCAGAGGCTCAGGTGATACCACTGAGGCTTTGCTTGCTTAGGCTGGTGCAGTATGTGTAATCCTCACCTGGTTATAGATAGTGACCCAATAGCGCAGTCTATTCCACTACTGATGGGAAACAAGAACTCTTATAGGGAAAAGAAAAAAACCAGACAACTCAACAAACAAAATTGCCCATACAACTTTTTATGATCAAGCTAGTGAATACAGCTAAGTAAACACTACAAAGCAAAACTTCTGACATAAAATTCTCGGTTCTGTTCAGCTGAGTTCATCTCCTCTCTTTTTTTTTCATCTGCACTAGGCTTAAGATGATCACCTCATGCATTCTTTTCTTTCCACTCATAATTTCTCCTAGTAGACCTATTCCTTCCTTGTACATTTTTCTGGTCCTTTCCTTCCCTGTTACAGAATGAATAATAACCTTTGTTTTCTCTCTGCCAGTGAGAGACTTTTCTCTTCCCTTTGGACTTCAGCTTCAGATACCCGCGACCCTTAAATTCAAGGTCTCTCCTCATTACAACAACTTCAGCTTCAGGGGCAGTCACAACAATTGGCTGCTAAAGTGCCAGGGCTGTCACACTCTTCAGAGTTCTTACTGAAGCAGCAAAGCTGTCACAGGGAGGACAATAATGGAACCCAGTTCACCGCAAATGTTAGCTTTGAATGGATACCTCTATGGCATTAGAACACCCTGACACAAATGCATAGCATCTTTGTTATCCTCTTTACCATGTTTGGTTTTTTTTTCATAGCAAAGGGAGCACCCATTTTCTCCATCACAGAATAACTTAGACCACACATATTTGCTTTATATTATATCCTAAATGTGCATCTAGATTTTTAAGTCAAGGTCAGCAGTACTCCAGAGGATGAGGTTATCCCTTCACTTTCTGCCTCATCTTCCAACCACTGCCTCATGCAGGACATTTATCTTTCTCAGTTTGGCCAACCTCCAGGCAGCTACTACAACCAATGGTCAAGCTGCAGCTGTACCAGTTTCTGTAGCTGTGACAAAACTGTCTAGAATATAGGACTCCCAGTCACTTCAACAGCAGAGCAGCATAGCCTCCACCATAGCAGGGCACTGGGCTTCATCCTACATTCTTACACCTTCCCCACCTCCAGAACTCCTCTGCATTGAGCAAAGTAGCCCACACAGCTCAGACTTTACAGGAAAGCTGAGCAGACTGGGACATTAGATAGCTAAATTTAGAGGACATAGTTAACTCCACTTGTCAATACACAGTCCTGCATTCCCAAGTTCTCAGAAGAGAAAATAATACTTTTTTCACTAAATTGCTGTCCTCACAGCTGGCATATT
Organism: Nycticryphes semicollaris; assembly: GCA_013400055.1. NCBI lineage: Eukaryota > Metazoa > Chordata > Aves > Charadriiformes > Rostratulidae > Nycticryphes > Nycticryphes semicollaris. The sequence goes on along the minus strand of VXBJ01002547.1, from coordinate 1,387,858 downwards.
TGACATAGTGGGCTGTCATCAGAGACAGGTAAGAATGCTTTCTGTAAAATGGAGTCCTCTACGGGTCATGCTTAGGAGCCAGTATTGATTCTTAGAAAATTATCTTATCGTGGCACAAAAAAAGATACAGCTCTAGGCTGCAAGCTGACCCTGCATGGTGCAGAGTGGACAGAACAGAAAAAGACTAAATTTGTTATAAATTTTTGCTAAATACACACACACACACATATGTACATTTACATAAGTTGAGTGTTCCTCTGCTGAGAGGTGACAGGTGGTGCCTCCCATTGATTGAAGCCATGCACCATTATACCTTCCTGTTCTTGGTATAATCCAATTTAATGAGAAACACACTCCTGAAGTTTCAGTCCAATTCACTTTTAGTTGCAAAGACACCATTAGACAAACGTGATGCAAAATTTGTTGTCACTAATTACTCAGTTACTGTGAGCTAGCAGGAGATGCACTCTGCAGTTGAAGTGCTCCAGACAAGGGGAATGAAATCTTGAGTCTATGAGCAGGAAAAAAGTGTATTGCTGCACTGTGCCTTTACTGGCAAAGGTCAGAATTCTGGAAAAGTTAGTTGCAGTGGTCCAAAGAAATGTTGAAGTATCTCATGCGAATGCAACATTAGTAGTACAAAAGTCTCAACTACTTAAGTTACACCCAGCTGAGTGCAAATATCTCTTTTGCACTCTAGGAGAAGCCCAAAGATTTTAACTTTAATTTAAGACACATTTTTAGTAATACATTCTCAGGAATAATAAAAAAAAATGCTCCAAATCACATTGGCTTTGATGCTGTCTTTCCAGGGAAATCTTTAAATTGGACATAACAACAGATCCAAGGTCAAAGGGTGAGAGGAATTTGTGCTGTACCATAGTTCTTTCATGCACAGTTTTCTCTTATATTTTCATTCATTTTGCAGTTCAAAAAGCTAGTCACCAGAAATTCAATGTTCTATGCCAATGATTCTTACCAAATTGCCCTGTAGTACAGGTCACACAGTTCATATACCTCCCTCTGTTATGCCTGCTCTTGTGTTTCGACTGACTGCTTTACACAGATGGTTTCTTTATCCATTTCTGAATTTCTGTTCCCTGCAGTTACTGAGTGGTAGTATCAGGATGGTACTCTGCAAAGAACAATAATTCTGATTTCCCCAAGTGTAATGTGTCGTTACAATCTGCCATGTTAGCATATCCAGCTTATTACTTCATTCTCTGTCCAGAAAGGAAGCTTCAAAATCATGTATACACTTTAGAGTTCTTTTGCAAATGTGAACCATGAGCACAACATCATGTTTTAATCACAAGCACAAATGACAGAATACTTCATTGCAACATCAAATTAAAAACATTTGCGGAAAATCTGGAGAAAAAATATTAGCATCGTCTGCATGCTTTAACAAATACTATTATTTATGCAATTCAAGATGTCATAAAAATAGTTGTCTAGACCTAGTAATCTACTGTGAAACTCTTCCATACTGATGTGGTAGTAGGAACATGTTCCTTAAAATGTTTTGGGACCTGTAGGAAGCTAAGTATGGTCAGACATTAGTTCACATGAAATATCCCAGTGAAGCAGGTTCCAAAGAAGACATGCAATATTGCAGTAAGTTGTCAGAAGACTTGTTTTACATGTAATAGTCAGAATTTTTAGTATCATAGAGACCACATCTTTCTAAATCCAGGTTTGGTTTTGGTTTCTTTTTTTTTTTTTTTTTTTTTTTTTTTGATTGAGCAACGCCATATAAACATATTTCCCTCTTATTTGTTCCTTAATAACAACAAACTTTAAAAGTGCTGGGAAAACTTTGCAGCATCTCATCAAGGATGATTTTCCCTCAGCAATAGCTTCACTGAAGTTCAACTTTCTCAGTGTTTTTCTTATCAAGTATTTTGTTTTGGACTTTGTTTTTTAAAAAGTGTTTAATGTGATAGCAAAAATTAGCCCATCCAAAATACAACTTTCAGCAGCAAATTCTGGCAGAAAAGTGAAAATTTCCAATTATTTAGCTCGAAAGGAAGTAAATTTTGTGTTTGGCTGAAAAGAGAAAAAATCTGAACTGCCTAACAAACAACGACTAGACTACAAGCAATAAACTCTCATCAAAAGATTAATTTCTCCCTCTTTCAGGGGGTGGGGTGGGGAGGAGGTAGGCAGGAAGGTGGCTCATGTAACTGGAAATCTTATCACTGCCAGCAGGAACACGAGCAGAAATGAAGGCAATTTCACTACAGCACTTCCCACGGGAGTGCTTTATTTTGCAGCCTTCATTTTCCTTCAAGGTTTTGTAATTATATTTCCATAATTTAGTCATATAAACAATATTATGATTTAGGTACTTGTCCTTAAGTTTATGCCATAAAAAGAGCACATTTTAATTTTTCACTTGTCAGAGTAATAGCTGGCTTATTAAAAACATGGCAGAACTAAGTGATAATAAGATATCATTGCTTTCTGATATTTCTTTTAGAAACAACTTTTACGCATCTCTTTGGGACAGTGCTTCTTGAATAATATGGCTCTCTATCGTAAAGTGATTATATCAAATTGAAATTCATATATCTGGTTGATGGACTTCCTTGTAGTTCAAAGACTACATAATGTTAGTGTTGATCTTCTAAATAAAAACATATTTTTCATGAACAACGTACCCTATTACTGAAAAAAGACTGTTCTCAATCATATTTCCCTATGATCAGCACAGAAAATTCTGATGCTCAGCCTCAGACACAGGCTTTTGAAGAATTAAAATTCATTTCTTATTTATGATTGTGAACTAAAGTATTCTTCTTGATTAGGAGGTCTAGCACTAATTTTCCAAAGCATCCATACCTGCACTAAGACTTTTAAAACTTCATTTAATAGATTATATACTTGTACAGATTTGGAGGGGGTTTTGCTGGTTTGGGGATTTTTGAATTGCTCTTTTAACAGAATGCAGCTCTGGATTAAGTTAGTAAAACCACAAACTATATTTCAAGTGCTGGAAGAACCCAATGACTTGTATTAACTGCTGTGAGACTCCCAGATACAATGGTATCTGAAGATATGCAATTTTCAAGGTAATGATACAGAAGCCTAACTTTAATGAGAGGAAAAAAAAAAAAAAAAAAAAGACGAACATCCCATTAAGTTTCCAAAACTTGTCTGTATGATAAATTCATGCCCTTAAATTAAAAAGAGAGGAGAAAGGGGAGTTAGGTACTTTACTTTCTATAGCATCAGATTAAAATAGCATTTATATATTTACAGTACAACACACTGTCACCATCTCAAGTAAGTTTTCAAAAGCCAAAGAGCAACAATTGTTGTTGTCAACAACCAAAGTAAAACCAAATTGAATGACAACCTGAAGCATTAGCACAGAAGTAAAGGCATTTAAAAAATAAACATGAATCCAAGAGATTAAGTTGTAGGAAATTATATTTTTTAAAATATTACGAAAACCATATACTAGAGATTGGCGAACAGGTGCTTTGTGAAAAAAAAATAATTCCAGTGAACAAAAAATCTTGTTTATTTTTATTTATGCAAATATTTATCAGATATTATTACAGGTAAGTAACTTTTCTTTTACAGTGAAGTCAATCAAATAATTACTTAAGTTAATGAATGTACCTTTTATTTCTTATTAACACAGTAACTTTCAGATAAATTATCTATGGTTAAAACGGTGGAAAGAAACAGAATTAAAATGCTTTAATGTAGTATTGCCTTAGGCCATTAATTTATTTTATAGCAACGAGTCTCCAAAATAGAAAGGTTGAAGCCGATTAAGGTTGATGCCAATTAAGGCTGACATATTATAAATACTGAATTTGCAGCACAGTGTGAATCTAAACATTATCAACCAAAATTGCTCAAACATCACCAAAGTTTTAGGTGTAACACAAGAAAAAACTCAATTTCACGCAGGTGATAAAGTTATTTAAGGATCATATTCCTAATACCAAATCAGTATTAAAGTGCAAGGACAAACTTGCAAGCACTTGCAATTTAAGGAACAGAGGCTTACTTTACAGTCAGAAGGATTTATCCCTCAATAACTACTTCTGCTATGCATTATTACACAGCATTAATCATCTAATCACACAATTGTAATGTTTTCTTAAGTTCCATATAAGATGACACATCTGGGGAAGAAAAAAACCATACTTGGTTTCAAGGGCAAAGAAACTGGCAAGCAGAAAGAAAGTATAAAAGTAGCAAAGAAAAGAAACACACGTTTTAATGTTACAGGGGAAAAGCTTAAAAAATATTAAAGTAAGTATCCAGAAATTCAGGGAACCATGGAAGATGGTAATGAAGGAAATACAATAATTGCTCATTAACTGAATACATACAGGTATTCTACCAAGAACAATAACGGATAACCATAGAAAACCTATCAGCAGCAGTCCTTGTACAGACTTTGCTTTGTAATAAAGAGTTGCTGTATGAAATGGGTTATTTCAGTAGATCAATACAGGTACTACAGATGCAAGAACACTGACACTTTAGAGCTGAAGACCATAAGATAAGAAAGGCATGATTAAAACCTTGACGTTTGGTGAAAGAAGTACATGTAGTAACTTAACTGTATTTAAAAAAAAAAAATCTAAGTTCATATAAATGTGTAAGAATACATTTCTCTCAAGAAATAACACTAGCACAAGCCCCAGTTTCTGTCTCAGACAAGCAAGGTAGAGGCCAGTCAAAAAACAGTTCTTCATTCTAAATGCCCCATATGGCTTGCTCCTCGAAGGACAAGTCATTGTCTTTGGTATGAAACAGATCAAACTCCCAAGGCACGTACAAGTTAGTTACCTAGTGCTTAGATGAGTGAAAACTGCTGGACTGTGGCTTTCAGCTTTGTATAGAGGCACAAACACCAAGTACGGTCACAGATAAATTACCAACTATATGCATTTTGGGATTCTACAGAGAATTCCCATACTCTTAATTAAATATACTGTATTTTGAAGTATTCCCAGACTATCTAAATTTTCATGAGGTTGATCAATTCCATCTATCACATACATATGAATTCTTAATACTAGATTCACATTGATAAGATAGGGAGCAATGGCAGCTGCTTTGCATTACAGGCCTTTATGAATAGAGACTGATGCATTTTCTTGGTCAGCTTGAAATACAGCTATAGATTAGGTTTCTCTTGTTCAACTAAGAAATCCCTTAAAAGTGGATGAGATAGCGGTCATACTATGTTATTAAAAAGCAGTGAAGTTTAATGGGGAAAAAACGAATTAGAAATTAGGATTATGAATTGTATGCAATACATACTTCTATACAAACATGTATGAAAGAATGCAGAAGATTTGGATATCCAGAAGATACTACAGTTTTAATTTTCTTCAGAAAATTTGAGATAGTTATACTATTTAGGACTTCCTTATTATACCATATTAATTTTAAGCGAAACTGAACATCCTTTGCTAATCTGTTCTACCCTGTCAAATTCCATTCCTTTAAGATAAGTTCCACAGAATACATTAAATATCTCTAAATAAAGGAAATTTGCAAATCACTAGGCACCATGTGCATTGACCTTCGCTCTTCTTTTGAATTTGCAGTATGGTTCATTTTAGTCAAGCTGTTGAAACATTTGTGCTATAATGCATCAAATTAAGGCAACCAGCTGTGATGTTTAATTTAAGCTAAAAGTTTATGATCTACAACTACACAATACCTTAGGGAATAACTGATATTTCATGTTATTAAACTAAATGCAATTATAAAATGGTTACAGTCTTCCTCACATTTCACCCAGACCATATTGTCATTTAAGCTTTGGGTCTGTAAAGAGCTCAAGCATTCAGCCAAATCCGTGTATTATAGAGGATAAATAAACAACCAGTTCTAGCCTTTGCTGAAGACATAGATTTGAAGCCTTCCAGTCTAATGTGTTGTTAGATTTCTCCTATATTTTATCCTATACCTTCTCCATTTGTGAGAAAGCAAGAATTAGGAAAAGTCATTAACAATTTTGCCATAATGCACCACTTTTAGCACACATTTTGTTGTAAACAGATATGGTACATGGAATTGAGTAATTGGACCAAATCAACAAGTCCCCCTCCCCAAGTATTTTCTAGCTATGAAGCACTCTTGCAAGAAGATGCCCTCCAACAATGGTTAAACCATTGTATTGTTCTTGACAACAGCAATGCATAAAAGGAGAAAGAAATGACCTTTATGAATGATTAAGTAACAATACCTTTTCTAATGTCTTGAGAGATTAATAAAGGAGAGGAAAACTAAGGTACGGTTATATATCAGGTGCAAAAAGTGTGAAAACTAATGTAATGGAAGCTGAAACTTCAGGTTACCTATCCAGAAAAGAACGAAGTAAGCTAGCATATTTATATATGGCAAAAACACTGTTCCTAGTAACTAGCTCACTACTTTGTTCATCAATGGTCAGCTGCTCTTTTAAAAGGCGTAAGCTACAGATGTAATGGTTTATAAACAAGGGATGTATAAGGCATGAGCTCCAACTAGAAAGACACATTGATAACTCTTACTGACAATGACAACATGCCTCCAGTGAAAACTGATTTTCACTGATTTTGTGTTCTGTGTAGCTCTTTAGACATTTTCTCAGTTACAATGGACTCCAGCAACCTTCTGCAATAGCCAAAACACACAGACAACATCAACAAAATGAGAGAGATTTTCGTGCTTACCACAGCCTTCTAGGAACAAGCTATGTCATGGGCAAAGACATTTCAGTATAAGGTCCATAATAGACACAGCTCCACCATATGGGTGCACTGGAGCCACTAGCTATTTTTTCCCTAGCACAGGCCTTATATGAAGGGAAGCAGCTGTAGGAAATTCAATTTTAGTAAATTAAGCATTTTGTAGATTCATTTTATATAGCGTTAGTGCAGTCAGTGGAAACTGAGAAATAGCTTCAACTAAAAAGAGAAGGAAAAAATATTTATTTTTCTTATTGCTGCAAGATCAATGAGAAACTTTCCACATTTAACATCCAGAAAATCCCAGAAACTGTAAATATGTGTTAAAAAAACAGATTCCCATTTTTATTTCTCTAAATTCATTTTAATCACCACCCTGCTTCCCTGCCATATTTCAGTCTTGCATGATTGCAGTTGGCAATTTCATCAAAGGGTCATGCAATTGAGAAAGGCATGCTGCTTGAAAGCTGATTACTACTCCAACATCCTTGTGATAAAAACTATTAAGGTCTAGTGAAGGATGAAAGCAAGCACAGAATCTGTTGCTTTCAGCTACATGCTGTTTGATACCACTCTGGAATCAGAAGTCTGCTGTATTAACATTTGAAAACTGGAGACTACCTCGTACAAAATAAATATCTGTTTTCCACAACAATATTTAAAAATCTTTCCTTCAGACTCAGGAAAAAAACCCCCAAAAACTCAAAATGAGAAAAGCCAATTCAGCCTAAGATGGTTTATAATGTTCTAAACAACTACTTACAGGATTTTTAAAGTAAAAACCTGGAGCTGAATACTTGGCTTGATCTTTAATAACACAATTATAAAGTGACAATCATTAAAACACTCATAGAAAAGTTTATGCAAACCATATGCCATCTGTACAATTTCAAACCGGCATTGTAATTTCACAGTGAGAACTAGAAACTGTGAAAAAGCAAAGTACTTTGTGGATACAAGATGTTGGAAGGCATAGCTGTAATACCTACAACATTTTCAACTGATTACAGTCTTTCATTGAGGCAGACACTAGGAACAACCTAGAGAGGAACAAACACAACCCAACAGACTACAAAATAAAGATCCAAGATAATTATACTTAAATGCAAAATACTTGACAGTCAATTCCTCCTTTGTTTGCCTGCCAAATACTGAAGTCAGACTTTTATGTTACTCGGCAACAGTGAATTAGATCAAGTGCCTGTAAAAGTAGGCTTTCAATTCTGTTACAAGAATACGCTACATCAAGAGCTACAAAAAAACATTCCAGAAAATGAATCCATAATTTACACTTTTCAAAGTAAAAAAAAAAAACAAGTTGAAGCTTTTTTATTTTGAAATGCAATTTATTATGCTTAACAAATACCTAGAAATTGTTAATCGAGTTATTTTCTTCTGCTTTTAACATTTAATGGAGAGTATTTCAACCTCAGTAGCACTTTCTTTAGTAGCCATATAAATTCCAGCTAAAACTACCAAAAGAAAAACACTTAATTTGTTCTCTAAGAAGTATCTGTGTCAGTCCTCCTGGAGACTCTGGCACCTTTAAAATTCAACCAGAGCCCTGTCCATAGAAAACCATGAGTGCTTTGAGACTGCTGTTGCTTCCAACATTTTTCCACTATTCTCTCGCAAATATATCAGAATAAAAATATTAATAAATAAATAAATGTAAGTATAGTTAGCTGCATGTTGATAAAACATTTAATTTTATTCCATAATGAGACTTCAGATGTGTAAGACTGTAGCACACAAACCTTAACTACTGTCACTACAGCTAGAAAGCATTCTGCAGTGGCTTCCCATCCATCAGTATGACTACTCAGATATTTGTTATTTGTTCTTTTTTTTTTTTTTTTTGGGGGGGGGGGGGGTGGTTTTTGTTT
>VXBJ01002547.1:1359879-1379205 GCA_013400055.1 Nycticryphes semicollaris | reverse complement strand
TCATAGAATCATTCAGGTTGGAAGAGACCCTTGGGATCATCAAGTCCAACCATCAGCCGTACTCTACAAATTCCTCCCCTACACCATATCCCCCAACACCACATCTAAATGACTTTTAAACACATTCAGTGATGGGGACTCAATCACCAGCCTATTCCAGTGTCTGACCACTCTTTCTGTGAAAAATTCTTTCCTAACATTCAGCCTAAACCTATCCTCTTGCAGCTTGAAGCCATTCCCTCTAATTCTATCAGTAATTACCCTTGAGAAGAGACCAGCACCAATCTCTCTACAATGTCCTTTCAAGTAGTTGTAGAGAGCGATGAGGTCTCCCCTCAGCCTCCTCTTCCTCAAACTAAACAGTCCCAGCTCCTTCAATTACACTTCATAAGATTTGTTCTCCAAATGAGTTCTTATGAATATTACTTCTTTATTATTCCAGGCTGGCAAAGTAATAAAGCATGTTCTTAACAATGAACATATGACAGAATCTCACTAGAATTTCATTTTAGTGTTGACTTTGTCTTTTCCTAACCTACGTTGATGGCCAAAATTGGTAGAACTTGCAGGTAGAACTTGAAAATGTAAAACTATCTCACTTTTATGTACCAAAAATTATACATGCATCATGTAACTTTAAAGTGTTGTTTACAAATAGTGGACTTGGTGGAGTATCACTTTAATTTGCATTTTGCAGCAACTTTAGAGTGTGTAAAATGTATTTTCTGCCAGAAGCAACTGAAACCCACCAGCATTGATAGATGTATGTGTGAAAGACTGGACAACACTATGGAAGAAATATGCCTTCAAAGATCTTGATGTATCGGCAAAAACAGTGTATTAATTTATTTTCTAGTGTGTCTTGTCCAACCAAAAATACTGCACAAGAAACTTTTCTGGAAAAAGTTAATCTGCAACATTTACTGTAATATTTTATTAAAGAATTACCTATCAAAGAATAGTAATGTATTCTGCTCTATAGCATCTTTGCTGACTACAGGTTTCCTACACACTATTCTCTGATCGGTTCAGTGTTTTATCCCTTCTATTTCACTTTTACTTTCTAGAAAGACAATTTTTTTTTATAATTTTTAAGATTTACCTTGAAGTTCGTTTTTACTAAAGGTACATATATAACTTTCAAAATAGTATTCATTTTTGATAAACCGATTAGGAAAAAAAAATCCTTCTGTAAGGCTAACTATTAAATATCAACAGCTAAGATTTGAACCCTATTTGGAGGGGAAGGCAGCACAGGAAAGAGAGTGGTAATCCCTCTATTTTTCCACTAATCGAATATTTCTGCTTAAATGAAACAACCATGATGATTCATGAAAATATAAGTTCTGATAATACCAAGAATTATATAACCAATGATTGTAGAGTAAAATCATATGAAAAACACTTCATTTTTTTGCAATGGACTATGCCATACTACAATCAGGACTGAAATGACTTATATCATAGTCCATATAATCTCTTTCTAACAAACCCTAGTACACTGTCCAACTAAATATTACATTCTACACATTTAATTTTTTTCCCAGAAAATCTCAAGGAACTAGTAATTCCTGATAACTCTCATGTAAACCTGGCCAACAGGATTTTTAAACAGACACACACACGTGGATTTATGGCTTCAGAATTGCATCCTGTGAGGAAAATCCCCTTTTATCCTAAAGTTTCAGAACACTACCACTTGTCAAAGTACTTAAGCAGTTTGTAGAGTCAGTAAAAAGTCCATGCAATAATGGAAATATTGCATTTTCTCTCTTTCAGAATGGAAGCTTTGATTGTTAGTGGGCTTTTATTTCTGTTCAAGAGATTAATAAATTGCCTTTTAATTACAAGGAAGGCTACTGTTTGGTGGCTATGGGTAAGTTTTTTGAAGAAAAGCATTGTCTTCGTGGTAAGTTTAATTTGAATGTCTGAAAATGGACACAAAGTCATTTGTTGCAACTCACTCAGAAGTGGCTTGACAAACAGAAACATACGGCAAAACACCGAAAGCATCTATTCTTCGTGAGACAAAGAATTTGAAGGCTTTAGTACCCCTTACTGGCCAGTTTATCACATTTGCTCTTTTTATAATTCAAGGACAGCAAGGAATATCTGGGAAGGAGTAGGAAACAGCTGCCTACCTGGGAGACCTCCAGCAAGCTTCTGAGGAAGAGAGTAAAAAAAGTCACAAACCCCTACATGAGCAATAGTTATTTTACATACTTTGCTATTCCAATGTATAATAGACATTTCCAAGCCTAATTTAAATGCACAGCCTAATCAGTCTGAGAGACATATCACAGTGAATTGCTAATACTGATGTGCATATTTTATTCTCATCTACAGATCTGAAGGAAGATTAAAAATTTATTGGGAGAACATATGAATACTTATGAGACATGTTAGTACATATCATTACCCATGGAGTCAGTGTTAATTTCTTAATTCCACGTTAATGGAAGCAAAGAAATGAAAGTGACACAAATTAGTCATGCTGAATATTGATGGAATTTGGGTAGGAATATAAAGTAATATTGAAAACATTTGCATATGTATGTAAATAAATAAATATCCACATCTACATTAATAGTATATTAGATAGAAGGACCCAAAAGGAAGGAACTAATTAATTTTTTTATATAGCTTACAAAATATTAATACCTCAGCAATATTTTAGTAAATGCATTTTGTTCATATTTAATTCTATTATGCTCAAAATATAGAAATACATTCTCATCAGTCAGTATAAGTCTAACTTTCTTTTTGTCATAGGCAAAAATAAACAGTGAAATTACCACAGGAATGTTGGGGTTTTTTTCTGTAATTTACTTTGGTTGACATCACTCAGCTTTTGTTTTGTCTACTGGGCTCCTATCAAGATCAGGTTGTTAAACTGAACTGCTGACTAGGAAGGACACAGCTCAGTACCCAGTGACCTTGCAAACACCATCTCTCCACAGACTGGAAGAGAACAGAAACCTGGACAGAAATGGAAGCGGGTGCAACAAAACTGGCCTATGAAATTGTATGCTGCAACCAGACAGTCTGAAGCCAGAAAACCATACATCACATTGATTCAGATAATGTTTGCAATAGAAAATGTCCAGATGCCTGTGCACACATGGAATTGAGAAAATATGGAAAAAGCTTCCAAACACTTCTCAATAATATATCTGGAAACAAATCTGCAGACTAGAAAAAAAATATAAAAAAAAAAGAAAATCAAATGTTCACCTGAGACAGTTACGGAGACCTTGAAAAGTGACCTACACAAAGAGATTTTTTTTTTTTTTGAGTATCCAAAAGGGTCCAGATGTCATAATACTGTTTTTCACCCTTCTTAAAAATGGTCTCACAGAGATCCTACCACTGTCACTGACTGGCTCAGCCTGGCCCAGTGGCAGGTCCATCTTGGCGCCGGATGGCATTGACTCTATTGGACTTGGAGAAGTTACTAGCAGTTTCTCAGAGAAGTCACCCCTATAGCCTCCCTCCTATCAAAACTTTGCCACACAAACCCAATACAGAAGTTTCATAACATTCAAGAATTGGGAGGAATGCTCAGGCTGGAAGCAGAACATAAAGCAGAGAAATTCTATAAACGTACTTTGCTAAGTAACGTCACTTATGAATAGAGCATGTTGCTGATGTAGAAAGCATGATTCACTGAAAAAATTATTTAGCAGATTTGAAGAAGGAAAAAAAATCTATCAGTGTTTACAAATCAGTAAGATAAAACTTCATCTTAGAATGCTCAAAATCAGCACATTATAGTAAAATGTAAAGCTATGTTAGGAAAAGGAGTAATTGAACTTTCTTATTGCCTTTCCCAAGGCATCTGCTACTGACCACTATTGGAGATGGACCTTTTTCTTGTACCAACTGATGATGGTTCTCATATTTTTAGAAATAGGTGATGGTTCTTCATCTATATTTTTTTTATGACCTTATGGAGAAAGCATTAGAATGGAGTAGGCGATATAGCTCACAATGAAATTTCAGGAAAATTAAAGCCTAACTTCTGGCCAAGCACTTAAACACATGCCAAATTTTAAGGTCATGCATAATTCAAATTACTTTAAAAAGCCATACATATTTAAATCACACATAACACTCAAGTGCTTTGCTGCAGCAGGAAATGACCCAGAGGATGGTATGGAACTGATCATAACCTTCCTTAGTTTCACTTTTAGCTTAACCTCCAGCTTATTATAAAGAAGAGTTTTTGAATTAAATGAACTCTGTCAATGCCTCAGAGGTTGGATGCAACTTAACCATACTGACACCACCACTAATGCTTTTTGCAAACTAAAGCAAATAGCTTCTACCTCTTTTCAATAAAGATAAAAGAGGATCACTGAAGTCATTAAATGAGAGTATGAAATACATAATTTTGTTTTAAGATGGTTAAAATAGTAATTTTACAGATGTCAGTGTTTAAGGGGGTTACTGTTAGGCTATGCATCTTGAAAATAGGGTTTCATTTGCAGCTTGTGTTATGAAAATGAAGTCTTACATTCATTCTGTAATTAACGTGTTTGGAAGTAGGTACTTCCACTTTGGAATAAAAATAAGCTAGTACAGCAAAATGTTCACTTTCCTATATTACAAAGCAAACTGTTTTGCTTGCTCCATGTGGACAATGTGGCACTGAACATAAAAATGTGATTTCCCTTTAGACTATGTAAAGATATGTGAGTCATACAGATGTAAGAAATTTAAGTACCTGGAAGCATACACATTAGATAACTACCTTGTGTTACTGCATTCATCTCTCAATGGCAAAATATATTGTAAATAATTTTATAAACTATCCTTCCCCACATGGCAGTAGCTTTGTTATCCTCATGAAACTATAAGGTGTTAGAATACCTCCCTAGCAAAATCAATTTGATCATGTTTAACTGTCCACTAATGACGCTATTTGGTGATTTAATAAACATCCCTAATCAGATAAGCCTTTAAAATGCTAATTGAAAGAGATACAGCACACCTTGACAAAAACAATTTGAGTTCTGATGTTTCACATCTGCACTCCATCTAACACAGCTACTGTCTACTCTTAGATCCCTTTTAAAGTAACTCAAAAAGATAATAATAAAGTTTTCTGTGGATGAACAGGCAAAAGCAAGATTAGATGTTTGTAGAACCCCTGTAAAACATAATAATTTCTGAAAAACCTATTTGAATAGTTTTGATGTTTTGTTTTGTTATTAAATTAAAAAGTGTTATTTCTATTGTTCAGTAAAGGAGAAAATTAATGGCTTTAAAATACACATTTTCATTTCAGAAGTTGTTTCCCAACAGTTAAAGCAAGGAAAATAAAAAAAGGAAAACAAAGAATTACACACATTCATCTCTACAAACTACAGTCAAAAATAAGATCTTGATTTCCAATACAGATCAAATGTATCTTGATTTCTGATGTATCCTTCTCCCTTATAGGACTGTATGCTAACATTTATCCATGAACTACATTAGGTGCCATGCATAGGCAATGTCCACACTAATTCTTGGTGTAGAGTACACTAAAAGGTCTTAATCTTTAAGATACGTTATCATAAAATGTGTTCTTTAAAATACATGTCTTTTTTTCAGTGTTATAAAATGCTCTTCCTCTTTGAACTAACAGAAAATGGCTACTGAAAGCATTTAAGTCCTATAAACAACCTGTATTCCCTGTTATATTTAGACACATTTCTTGTAATAAGGAAATTTCTCCTAATGCACAGAAAACCAGAAAAATTATTGGGCAAACAGAAACAATTTTAAATCACTGTACTTCCTGTGCTTGTTACACTAGTTACCAGCTCCCTCTGAAAACCCGTTTGAAAATTCATTAAATGGGAACATCAGGACCAATACAAGACCTTCAAGTTAAAAGTTTCAGCAGCCATTCAGCAGCAACCAACTAAGCTGGTTCTCACCTACACAGCGTGTTACTTAGGAAAGCAACTTCTTACTGAAGCAGACAAACCCACATATTGCACATTGTGGCCTTTGTAATGACTCCATGTACACTGACAGACAAGCCAACTGCTTAGTCTGGGTGCTCAACATTTGTACAGCTCATACCATTGTGAGAGAAGCACATCAAAGTTTTGAAGGAACAATAGCCTCTGTATTGCAAAGCACATCTCAAAGGTTTTAAGGTTACACCAGTTTGGGCATAAATTGACTGAACTACAATGAGTAGATCTGCACAATGTATGAAGACAAAGGTTATACCCTAATACCCTTGCTATTCTTTACTCCATAATCATGGCCCTTCAACCTATGGAGTTTGGTCAAAACACATCTCCAGTACCTCTCCAGATATGGATACATCCTGGTAATTTTCACTCATAATGAAACAGTCCATTCAAAGCTTTCAAAAAAGTTGCTTCCCGCTCTGGTGAAGAAACACATTTGTAACCTCAAAGTGAAAATCTTGTTTTACACATTAGATTAAACGTTGGAACAGTGATGATAGTTAGGTCTGTTTTGCAACAGGTAGCTTAATGGAAAATCTCATTTAATGGGAAGAGAGTGTTATATTCCACTAACTCACTGAACGGATTTAATATCAGATGTCATTAAAAGTTCACTATTTAATCTCAATTTCTGCTTGTTATATTATTAAATATCAGGTAATACATGTTACACAGACATCTTTTTGGAACCTTTCAATAAAATATATGGAGCCCACTTATGACTTCACTCAAGTTCTTTTAGTGAAGGACTACTCAAAATAATAGCTTCAAAGAACACGACTGAGAAAAGCACTATACGGTGATAATGCCTCTATAACCATACTTATAGGCTGAGAACCAACAGACAATTAAAAATCTGGAATAACATTTTGAAAAAAGTAATCCTATAACAATCTGGAATTCACTTAAGATCTTGTCTGTTACTCTTGTCGATGTTCAGTGAATCCTACCACAAAACCATACTCTTCAACTACTTGTCCTCTCTTGATCCCTTGCGCTACCATTTAGTAGGATTTCTCTTTCCTTCCTTGTATTAACAAGTCTTCCCATAGGTAAGAACAAAGCTGGGAAATCTGCAGTTCTTTCAAGGTACTCTATTTTCAATCTAACTTGAATATTTTAAAAGTAGCAAGTCTCGACAAGTGAAGTAAAGCCTTGCTTATATTGAGAAAACCTATCATTGAGTAACAGCATGCAACACAGGGAACAAGGGGAAAACTTTCAATTTCCTTCAACCCCTTATTAAAAGAAATAACCCACAACTACACCAGTGTTCTGACAACAACAAGGGCAAAATCTTGGGAATGTGAAAGATCTTATCAAATGGACATTTTTGAAGATGTAAACCAATTTTATTTAATTTTATAAAGGCCAATACAAATACTCACAGTGACACTTAAAAAATAAAAACATCAGAACTATACCAGTGTTTTTGATGCTCGTGAGAAATGAAAATGACTGTATTTTTAAGCACTTCCCAAAAGACAGTCTCCCTCTGATTATCCATAAGGACTACAGGTAAAAGAATATGTAGGTCTTACGAGTGATGTGCATGGATTTGGGGCACAGTTGTCCTGTTTGTTCATTTTTAAGACAGAAGTGATTTCACTGTGTTCATAACTGAAGCTTTCTAATGTATGAGAAAGTGGTGAAGGACTTAGCATAACCCTTCTAGAGTGGCACCTTCTATTCCAGAGCTGTGAATAATTCAGTAAGAGCCAGACGTTCAACAAAACTCTAAGTGCCTAGAGATTCAGTCTGAGTTACCCACGTGGAATAAACCTAACTGCCAGATGCCTAATTTCCTTTACCTTCTACTAAACATAATACCTGTGAGAAGTTCAATGAATTCACTAAAATTATTGTGCTTTTATTGTGTGCTTTATTCACTAAAATTATTGTGAACAATCTCTTAAATAGATTGTTTACTTTGCAATTTAAAGATTGAAGACAGACATTTACATTTGGACCTCTCATTTTTAAGTACTGCATATAAAAACTAATCAATGTTCAGCTGTTCAAGGTTTTGGTTTGCTTTCATCATTGTTACTTATAATTTGAAAACAGATTCCAAAATTTATTCTGTATAGCACTGTATTTTATACATAGTATCAATTTGGAAAGTAAGCCTCACTCAGTATAAATACAGCAACCAGAACTTTTGAGAGATGTAAACAGAATAAAGTTACAATAGATCTATTTAATCAATATAGTCAGAGAAAATGTAGGACAGGAAACAACATTCAGTAAGATTAAAGACAGAGCTATCTGAAGAAAATAGAGTTTAAATAGGAGCAAAGTCCAATAATCATCCCAAAGTAGCAACATAAACCTCTTCTACAGCCAATTCATTTCCTTTGTATCTGTAATCACATGGGACAAATCTGACCTAATCAAACATAACAGAAATTTTGTCATCAACTTCTAGAAGCAAACAGTATCTGCTTGGTCAAAATTGGAGAACTGCAGAGGTTTTAATATGATGAATCATTCAGAGATAATCAAATGGAATTAAATGAATTCTATGATACTCTATTCATTAACAGCAAAATTTTATGCTATCACCTTGCATTCAAGATACCATTCTCTATTTAGATATACACTGATGATATCACAATGGCATAAATGCCACAACGGCTGTAGCAAGGTTTTTATAAACTGATTAGGAACTGTTAATGGGGGAATAGTGATTTTTCCACTTTCATCCTGTGCATCTTTCAGTGATTTGCAGTCACTGAAAAGCAGCAAAACATGGAATTCAAATGCGTATTTCAGACACTTCTTTGAGAAAGGAGAATTCAAAACACTAACAGAGCACTTCATGGTGCTTTCTTCAGATATCATAGAAATAACATTTTTAGTGTTTACAAAGTCACACATTACATGTTAAAGCTGTGAAAGCAACCAATTTCAGATTGCCTTAAAAAGGAAATACAACCATGTATGACAGTATGCAGCTGCTCATCTCAGTGGCCCTTGGATATATTCAATTCTTACCTTAGCTCAAAGATGAAGGGAAAAGCTCACAATCTTCTTCATGATCAAGAGTAAGAAGTCCACATCTACTTTATTCCATAACACACACTATGTCACACTTTCAAATGTAAAATTACATGCAAGCCATTTAGCTTAATCCTGCAAAACAAATCACCAAAACCTGAAACAGTCGAGGGCTGCATCCATATAGACATTTGAGTTCATACAGGGTTTCTAAATGTAAACTTCCATATGAACTTCCAGTTCATACTAAATGGCAGTCTCTGAGTGCAAGAATTCAGCTTGTATCTGAGGAACACACCCTGTGTGGTTCAACTTCTAATGAGGATGAAATCCAGAGGACCATATTTAAGAGTAAAACCCCATGAAATTGCATAGAGCTGATACTAGACCA
Organism: Nycticryphes semicollaris; assembly: GCA_013400055.1. Lineage (NCBI taxonomy): Eukaryota > Metazoa > Chordata > Aves > Charadriiformes > Rostratulidae > Nycticryphes > Nycticryphes semicollaris. The sequence continues at coordinate 1,369,842 of VXBJ01002547.1, read as the reverse complement.
TCAGAACCAACTGCTATAATCTTCAAATCCATTCCTATTTATGCTGACAAGTACTACTTGCTAGCACAGAAACAACCGATATTTCCAGACTCATGACCTGAGTAATACAAACAACATCCCTGGCTGCAAAGAAGTGTTCTAATAATGAACCTTGCCTATGGTAATAAATGGTTTTATTTTGTCATTTTTCTGTGTGTAATGAACGGCCTCATAAAAGAGGTCCAATAGGCCGTCAGTTCTTTATGGTCTAACTTGAAATAAAAACAAGCTCTTCCAAAACCCTCAAAATAACAACAGGATTTAATTTTTTAAAATAAAAATTATCTACTACATAAAAGGGTGCATTAAAATTTTTCAAATCTAAGTTTCCTGACACCTGGGAGATAAGCCATTTTTCAGTTGAACTTCCACAATTCATCTGCAGAAAAAACACTAAATCCTTGTGGAACCACACACAAAAAGCCTAGAACTGCTGAACTTTCATTCCTGCTGAAGAAAAGAGGTCCCCACAATGGTTTAAATGGAGTTTACCATCATTTTTAACAATATTTTAAAAAAATGACCTGAATAGCATGATATGTTCAGCCAAACTTTTTAAAGAATGAATAAAAAGCTTGCATTAAGTAGACTCTAGAGGTTTCTCAGATGATCATTTGAAACTCCATCTTCTAAAGCTTAAAGGGTAATGTACTGTTTTAAACCCCTGTGACACCATGATGCACATCTCTCTTTACAAAGTTAGCTTTATATCTCTCTAGATACCCGTTACAGTATATTCTGTATATGTACAAAAAATGCCCTGCCTACTAAATTATAAAACTGTACTCTGCCTTTATTTCTGTGTCTGTCTCTGCCCCAAGAGAAAAATGTATGTACATCTTCTTTATTTTATTTATTTATTTATTTATTTTGACTATGAAACTGTAGTCTACAAAATTCATAAAGAAAATAATACAGCCTGAGCAGGGTGAGCCTCCTTTGGAAGACCATGGAAAGCCAGAGACACAAAAGAACACAAGTGTTTCTTCTTTCATTCTAGTTCATCTCCCCCAAGCCCGGATGGATATAAATATATATAATTCTAATATCACCAAAAGAATTTGCACTAGAAGTATTATCTGATTTCTTTTCACAAAAACAAACCTCTTACTATAATTAGCTTTTTGGTTACTCTCTGTCAAAGTTGACATTCTGACTTGGTAAAACCTTTTTTTCAGGACAATTGAAATATCCCTTTAAGCTGATACTAGTGCCTAAAAACCACTCAAAGTCATTTACTACCTATGTTTCGTTAAATTTTAGATGTGTTTTAATGCATTTCAGATTCCCCTGGGTGACAAAATTATTATAGGATTCACAGCAGCTGCAGTGAAAAAGACAGTAATAATCACCTCCAAAAGATGACCTTGTGAAGAGAAATTTTCTCTAGCATTCAAGCACAATTTTTTCAAACCTTCTCTAAAGGCCATCTGCCATTCTGGTTGATTTTGTGATTGCACTCTTATAGCTGCTATTGTGTATGTTAGCTACTATAAACCAAAAAAAAATCTCAGAAAACAAAAAGAACTACTAAACCTTCAAAATTATTCTCTTGTTTTCTTCATGTTTACCATGTGAAGTCTGAGGACACCATTGCTATATTACATTAGAAAGATTAGCTTTCTGTTTTCTACACATATAAGGGTGGTGAGTTTTGTGCGAGTGAGAAAGTATATGGCATTGCCAACCTTCTCCTTTCTTCTTTTCCAGACTGATGTTAAAAGTAACACCTTGTTCTTTTGGTTATTTGGTTATGGAGGTCACACCATTAATCACAAAAGGGAGACATGCAACTTAGTTAATGTTGGCCTTTTTTGCACTCTTCTATTTCCAATGCAGTACACAAATCATCTTTAAATCAAAAGACACAATCTGATCTAATGAACGGCAAAGTAAGCTGCCAACAATCTTTACATGTGAGGTATTACATTAATATACCTGTCCATCAAAAGCATGTTATTAAGTAAATGAAGCATTCTATTATTCTCCTACAAAATGGGTACTTGCACTTTTCCCCTCCAGGCACAGAATGACAGGACTTGCTGTAAATCAGCACAGTTCATCAGCACATCAAGTAGCTATGCTTATGCACACCCACTAAAGACCTTGCCCTTATTGACAGATAAATCATCATGAGCAGAAATTAGAGCTTTTTTTTCCTCTTACAATTTCACACTGAATATGTGCAGAGAAAAAGCACAAGTCACAAAAAAAATACTTTTTTTTTAACATTATAAAACAGCTGAATTTTGATTATGGTAGATAAGCTCTCATTTAGAATTTGTTTTGTTTATTGGCCTATTTTTTTAAAGACTTCTTGCTTCTGCTAAACAACATGGGTATTAACACAACTGAAGACAGTTGCCAGCAATGAAGCCCACACATAAGAGCTTTCACAGTACAATTTAAGGTGCTTCCCAACCTTGTGGGAGAAACAGAAAACAGCTAGTCTGGTGCTGATACAAGGGAATGAGAAAAACACTGCATTAGTACTTCAAGTCCTACAATGCCATAAGAGATTATGTGGCTTTAACCCTAAGATGTGAATGGGGTGCTATTAACTTGTTTTCTATACCACATTTAAGTTCAAAGCAGACACAATATGGAGTCAAGTCCAATACACACGCTTATTTACAGCTAACAATGGGAAATGTTATCAGCTTTTTTTTTTAACAGCAAAGGTTGTCCATGTAATTCCCTCACAATAATGACATATGAAAACCAAAGCAGCCAATGTTTCACAGAAGAAGGAAGGATAGTTATTTTCACTTATTTTAGCATAAAAACAGATGAGCTGTGAAAGATGTCTCCTTGTACATGATCACTCTCAATTGCATTAATTAGTCATAAGTATAAAATTCTACTCCCATGCTTCTGAGAAGTATAGCACTATTTATAGTATAATTCAGGAACTGCTTCACTTCACTGAGAGCCTAGTGGGAGAGGAGCAACATTATGGGGCTATGGAAATTTTTTCTATGTTTCATTTATTCACATCAGTGTATACCAGGACTCTAGTACCACAAAATATAGAGAGGGATGCTAATGATGAGTACAGCTCTAGAAAAAAAAATAATTAAAATCACAATGAAATGTCATGTTTGGGTTAAGTAATGCATTTGACACTTCTTTAACATTCTTCGCCAATAAACACTTGTAATTCTGCAGCCTGTAGCCATTACCGAGAAAGCTGATCAAGAAATGCTAAGACATTCATAGAGTTAAACTCATGTAACCTGTAAATGTGAGGCCCTTAAGACCCTGTTAAAGATGCTGTTCCATAAGTTAGCCATATGGTACAACACAGTTATGAAGACATGTTCAGCAAACTAAATGAGCAACCTTTTATTAACATTATATGTTGACGTTTTTAGTGCACACTAGTGTAAGTATACATAAAAGCCTGGAAAGCATTTCAAAAGTTATTGCACAAAAATGCCTCTTCCTGTATACTAGGAGCTGCCAGGGCAAAAGGCAGCAACCCTCCAGGTAGAGGTAAATATCTTCCTTACCTTTCAAAACAGACTCTTTATTTTTGATCAAGTCTATTAGCATGGGATGTCCTTTCTGTTAATTATATTTCACTAAGTCTGAAGATGATTAAACTGCAAAGCTTTCTGTGCAAATGGATTATACTGATTACAAAAAAATTACAACAGCAAGTTGTAACCACTAAAAAAAAATCTTTTGAGCAGTGCATGTTTGCCTATGTATGCTTCCCTTACTGAATAAAACAATAAAAATAAAAACTATGTTAAAAACAGCCTACAAATTTTACAAATTGTATTGGTCAAAGCTGTGGAAAAAGAAAGAAAGGATGTCTGTTCTGAAAAGTGACCCCATAAACCTTCAGTGTCCTATTTTATGAAGGAGGAGTAATTAAGGATCAATTGTATCCTGGTTTCATTGTGACAAAGCACAGAAATGGCTAATTGGTGCACCATGGGGCAACTTGAGCCTACTGCTCACCTGAATTACCTGGTCCCATATAGTGCTGAAGTTCTGAGCTGTGATCCCTCAAACAGTCCTCCCCGTCCTTATCCTTATTTTTCCATCATTTCATCTATTTTAGTTTTACAGTGTTACATGTCTGTAACAGGAGAATATTTTTCCTCATACCAATTTTCTTAGAAGTCTTAAAAATATATCCTGTTTCCTTAAAGATATATCCCATTTCAACACTGCTTACCATAGCTACTCAGGCATTCCTGAAGATTCAATCAAACAGAGCCAATGGTGGATTCTCAGCTCTAAAGGACACCTTCTAAAAGTTCTTCGTGCAGTTACCCCAAATGGGTATCCCTTGTGTAGGATTTTATTTATATTTTATATATATCTATATCTATATCTATATATATGTATGTATGTCTTGTTGGGACATTCACTTACAATGCTTAGCCTCAAACTGGAGTTTACTTGAATTGCTCAAACTTTATGTTAGAGTCCTTGCTAAGAAAAATCAAACTGATGTTCACCAGCCTTCTTACACTTAAAAGAGACAGAAAGAAAGAAGGGGAGAGGACATGAAATACACCCCAGAAAACCCTCTAAAATCCCACACCACAACCCAAAAGCTTTTCCATGGGTAAGTTTCACAAATTTTAAGAGGAAGAATACTAGACAGCATATACACTGAAGTACACCTCTAAGTCATCAAATGAAGTCTAGCTCAAAACCACAGTGATCCAAAGCCATTACTATCTATTACTAACTTACTTAAGATTACTAACTTACATAAAATGAGCTGAATCCTGCTCCTACTGAGCAGGTGTCTATACCACCAAATCATCATTTTTCATTAATACCACTCCTTGTACAGCCTAAGTAACCCAGTGAAAGATTAAATGAACAAGCAGGCTGGGCTTGACTCTTTCATGTTGGGTGAAGTCTCGTAAGTCTTAGTCCAGGGCTCAGTCGTATGAGCAAAGCAATACGAAAAAGCATAACAGAACTACGTTAAGACACAATATTTGGTGCTTGTGATAAACAGGTTGATTTTTTAATCTATACTTATCCCTTCCCAAAGGCCTCTGGATGGCTAAGTAGAGCTAAATATACAATTGTAATTAAAATGCACAAATACCAAATCAATACAACTGGTGTATGCTTGCCTGATGCATAACTCCTTTCTCATTATTTAATCTCTCTTTACTCAAATTTTCTCTGACGTTCCATTGATCATTTCACAAGGTGTTTTTTAAAGCAGATCTTAATATTGAACTTATTTGCATGAAAGAATAAGCCCTGTACTATTAAGGCTTATTTATATTTCCAAACAAACTCTGTCAGCAAACAGGAAAGATTTATTCTATTTACAGAATATTTATACAGTTATATAACTGTATATCCAATAATCATAGTATCTTGTACTTTTAATCCTTTACATGGACAAAGCAGTATCTATACAAGAATACATTCCTGTCTTGCCCATTCCTTTTTTTGTGTATTTTATTTATTTTAAAGTACATGAATCTAGAGAATGAAACACTGTGATATCTGGTAGAAAAGATGCTGTTTGTGATGAATCCATATTTTACAGTTTCTTAAATAATAAGTTCCTAAACAGTAGTTCAACATCTGACACTAGAAGACATGCTAGGAGTCTGCTAACTGGCTAGATTTTTTGATAACACCCACATGAGAGAAGGATCATCTTTTCAATTACGCCAGCACTTCTTTAAGATATAATAACACAAATAATAATTTTATTATGATGGAATTTGATTATGATATTGAATAACTTGATTTATGCTCAGACTCTAGGACCAGAAGTTCAACAGTACACTGAGCTACCGCGCCAAGGACAAAACAAGCAAATGGCTGGACCTGTTTTTTCCACTTCTAATCTGTGCTGTGGGGGCTGTATCTGAAAATAACACACATTGTTTTGGGGGCTGCAATACGAAAGGTGGAAGCAAACTGGAAAGAGGGCAGGCCACTAAGATGGTGGACCAAATGACATACAAGGAGAGGATAAGGGAACTTGCTTTGTTTAGTCTGGAGAAGGCTAAAGGGGAATGATCTATTTTCTCTTTTCCACTGTTGAACAGAATATGGAGAAGCAGCAGCAGCCACATCCTTCTCAGGTGGACATAGAAAAAAGCAAAGAGCAGTAGCAAAAGCTGCAACGAGAGAAACGCCTGCTGGACATAAGAAAAAAAAAATTCTTCCCAGGACTGGTTAGATAGGTCATCCAAGGAGGCTGTGGAGCTTCTGTCCCTGGAGAATTTCAATACATGGCTAGTAAAGGCCCTGAGCAACCTGATCTAACTTTGAAGTGAGCCCTGTTTTGAGCCAGGAGGTAGGGACAAGACCACCTCTGAGGTCCTCACCTAAACTATCCATATTTCAAGTTACCTGTTTTTTTTCTAAAAGTCTCTATGAAGAAGCTTGCCTGGTAGGCTACACGCAGTTTTCACTCCCATATGTTTTTTAGTATATTTTTTAAAAACTATTTCCAGAATATAGAATATTAGTAACTATGCAGCACAATTTGACAATAAATAGTGGGATGACAGACAGGTAAAAAAATGAGCATCAGATGACTTAGACTTTAGAATTTGCTATATAAGCCTGATATAAGATGTGAGAACTAATAAATTGCCTTTTGTTTCTACTTCTCATGTTCTGCAACTGGTCTTACAGGGCAATAGTTGTTTTTTTTGTTGGTTTTTTTTTTTTTTTTTTTTTTTTCTCAGTAGTTTTTGTATAGGTTTTTATTTTCATCTGAACATAATGCATGGGAAAAAGATGGAATAGCCCAAACTTAAAGTGTGCGGAGTTCAACACCACTCATAGGCAGAATTGCAATTCAATTGACTGCCTGTATCAACAGTTCTCTGGCAACTTGGTCAATTAAACAAGATGCAACAAAATCCACAAGATTCCAGAAACTGACCTAAGCTTCCTTATTCACACTACCTAAGTGATGAAGGTTCCTTTGCACAGCAAGTTCTACAGGCTGAGCACACCTATGTTTGCAGTGGTCTTAAAAGGTGGATCTAGTGACAATTTAAGAATCCTCAATCCGCTCTATACCATCTTTGCTGCAGAATCTATCACCCTGTCCTTGAAAGTAATATGATAAATAGGCTGTTCAGCTGAAAAATACGATGAGCTCCCCTGCTGCTCTAGATCATCCTTTAATTGCACCACTTTTTATTTTTCCAGCCTATTAGCCTGAACTCTTCCACAAGTACACCAACCATGCCGAAGCAAGTTTACATAGTTTATATTTCTTCCTTCTCATCACCATACTACTAGTACAGTAGCTCCCCTCGTTCTTTCCACATCCATAACAATACAGCATCCTATTGCTGAACTAGCATTGTTTGGTGAAAACATCATTTATAGTTGGAACACAAGCATTGCCCTGTGAGAAAGTCTGGTTTTATAAAGTCCTGTGTTGATAATTGGTGAATTCTGACAAATATTACACCCTGCAAACTCTATTACTCTTCTGGTAAATCACAAGAGCTCCGTTTGAGAAAAACAATATCATCTGTAAGTCAAATTGGGAAATGTAAGATAAATGTCTTGCATTATTACTAGAAAACTCAAAAATATATGAAGTGCATTTCAAACATCCTGAATAATTCACGAACAATAGCTCTGAAAAAAACCCAAAATCCCAACTAATCCCCAAAAGATATATTTTCTCTCTATACTCTAAACTCAACAATGAATAGCAAGAAACAGTTTATTGCTTTTGTTTTACTAGCCATACAGAGAAATTTAATGAAAAATAATTCAGAATTGAATGCCCCAGTCAAGCTGAATAAATGCATTATCAGTGAGATCAAGTTAATTCACTATTAACCGGTAGCTTATTTTCTTCTCCCTGTAATTTACATGTATTATGTGGTTAAAAGTCAGTAAGATCATTTTTTTTATTTTATTTTTTTGTTGATGACTATATATTACCTTTTTATCTTCTTCTAAATCAAGAGACAAAGGAGCATAAAAAGCTTGTCCAGTTAAACTAACAAGGGAGCCAGAATATGAAAGATTACTCGAGTATTATCATTCTGAAAGAATTTATCAATGAAAGCAGAAATTTTCAAGCTAGCTTTCTGCTAGGACATTAGTGAGACTTTTGTACATAGTCTTGTAGCACACTGTTTATCAATAATATCCCATATGGTACTTTTTACTGCCACTCTGCATGAAAGCATTACAGCGCTTCAGTCATCTGCCTGTTCCCTGAAGAGCAATGAAGCATGTATATAGATCACTGCCTATCTAACCAAACCCACAGTTTAAATACAGGGTAATAAGCAGGTCATTTATGAAAGCTTTACAACAGAATCCATCCCCTTCTTTTTATAGTGGAATACTGGTGAAATCTCATTGATAGTTAAAAATATTACAGTTGCACACCAATTCAAATGACTGAGCTTGAAAATAACAGCAGCCTCCACCAAAAACCAGAAGTGGGCAAAAAAAGAACTTCTCAAACAATGGATAAAAGATGCACAAGACGTTTAAAGTTCACACTGTGTGTGTTTTCTATAGAAGAGAAGTGGGAACAATATTTCAAAAGATGATGAAAGATGCAGGAGATGGAAAGACCCAAACTGGAACATTAAAGAGTTGGAAGGAAGAAAGAGGCTTGGCATTGTGATCAAAATCTACCACTTGCTGACAGATTTCTACTACGCTCCAACAAAAATTTCTAAATTCTCTGAAATAAATGGTACTATTTCCATAGCCATCTATCTTGCATCAGCATCCTTCTCTTCCACCCCAGCAGAAATAACACAGTACATTGAAGATGTTGATTAGCTACTCAAATCCAGAAGATCAATTACACTTTGTTCTATTTAATTCACATCTCTCAAGTATGTGAAAATTTCTCACCTTGATCTCTCAATTTCTGGCCTCTAGACCAAATCAGCCTAAAAATGATAGAAATACGTTCCCAGTTTCAGAGCTAAGACTTCACACAGACAAATTGGGTATATAGCAGTACCTTCTATGAAAGTTACAGTAAAACTCCACATACTTGTCCCAGCTCTAACACAGCTTAAATTCACTAAACACTGTGTCTCAAAGAAAGCAGAGCACATGAGGAATGTTTGAACAACTTTTGAACTACGCAATATTCATGATGTCATAGTATAAAAAGTATCTTCAGTAAGAAAGTGCTCAGTCTTTGAAACAGAGTTTAAATCTTAAATCTCTTGTACCTCAAGTAGCATTTTATCCTTACGTACAAACTGAAATTAGGTAATGACAAAGAAACACACAAAACTTGGACAGAAACTAGGGAATTGGCTTCTGTGAAGCAATTAGTGAGATCTAGCAAATACTTTAATATAGCTAATGATATTTATTCAGAAAAGGACAGAAATTGTAGTTGAGCTTTTCTGTTTCTTAAGAAGTTTCCCACTCCTTACATCAAAGTATTTACAAATAAATGTTTACTATTCTTCTTTCTAAAATTCTCATTTATGAACAAAATGTCTCATTTATGGACAAAAATATTTGATGTCTTCAAATCCTGGAATATACTATCAGTGAAGGAAAAAATATTCAGCAAAATTATAAAAAAAATGAGGATGAAAACCTCATGACACTTGTTTCCTTACAAAACTTCACTAGATTGTAAACAAAAAAAAAAATTCGCTATCAAAATACAGTTGATTCTTCATTTGTGATATTTACTATACCTGTGCATATGCACAGACTCTTCTGACCTTTGGAAGAGGGATCAAGTCTCTCATGAAACCTATAAAGATGTAGTGAGTCTATGCAGAGAGAAAATTAGGAGAGCCAAAGTGCAGCTAGAGCTCAACCTAGCTACAGCTGTTAAGGATAATAAAAATGTTTCTATAAATTCATTAACAACAAAAGGAGGATTAGGGAAAATCTCCCTCCTTTATTGGATGCAGAGAGAAACATAGTCACAAAGGATGAGGAAAA
>VXBJ01002547.1:1312906-1359659 GCA_013400055.1 Nycticryphes semicollaris | reverse complement strand
TGCTCAACGGAGTTAAATCCAGATGGCGGCCAGTCACAAGTGGTGTTCCTCAGGGCTTGGTACTGTGACCATTTCTGTTTAATGTCTTTATTGATGATCTCAACAAGGATATAGAGTGTACCGCCAGTAAATTTGTAGAGGACACTAAGTTAGGTGGGAGTGGAAGTGCTGATCGGCATGATGGCAGGGAAGCTCTACAGAGGGACTTGGATAGATTGGATTAATGGGCCAAAGTTAACATTATGAACTTCAACAAGGCCAAGTGCTAGGTCCTGCACTTGGGCCACAACAACCCCATGCATCGCTACAGGCTTGGGGAAGTGTGGCTGGAGAGCTGCCTGGCAGAAAAGGCCCTGGGGGTTCTAATTGACAAGCAGCTGAAGGTGAGCCAGAAGTATGCCCAGATGGCTAAGAAGGCCAATGGCATCCTGACTTGTAGAAGCAATAGTGTGTCCAGCAGAAGTAGGGAGGTGATTGTCCCCCTGTACTCAGCACTGGTGGGGCCACACCTTGAGTATTATGTCCAGTTCTGGGCACCTCNGTTTAAGAGTCTTTTAGATGTGGTGTTGGGGGATATGGTGTAGGGGAGAACTTTGTAGAGTAGGGCTGATGACTGGACTTGATGATCCCAAGGGTCTCTTCCAACCTGAATGATTCTATGATTCTGTGAATCATGCCCAGGTATGGCAAAGAAAAATGGACCATTTATAATTATAAGAGGGGAGGGAGAGCGGGGCGGGAGAGGAGGGAGAGCAAGCAAAACATTTTTCTTATATTGGATTCCTAGTGAATTGCACAGACGCCCCTACATCTTCAAAAGCAAAATTACTTCTCCAACCAGAAATTTAACTACTGGAAGAAACAACAGTCGATTCATTAAACATTGCTGTACAGATCTAAGGATAATGCATTTCTTAATCTGAAACTTATCCACATCAGATAACTGCAGAAAAACCATGTCACACAGATGCCTTTAACAACATACTGAAGCTGTGAAGTCATACAAACTAAACTGCTGATCTTATGAAGCAAAACACTCTTCCCAGCATATGTGTATTTGCTTTTAAGCAACATTACATTTCTTTTTGCTCTTCTAAACACAAGTAACACAGTAACATGTCACCAGATGATACTGACAGCAGTCATTTTCATGCAAGCCAAACTCTTAAGTATTTTATTGAGGATTTATCCAATCTCAGGCCATGTCAAGCAACAGCAAATTCCTGTATTTTTAGCCAGCTTTCTTTCTATAACCTTATCATAAAAAGATTATCAATTTATCCCTGAATGCATTTCAGAGTCATCTAGATGTGGCGTTGGGAGATATGGTGTAGGGCAGGAATTTGTAGAGTAGGGCTGATGGTTGGACTTGATGATCACAAGCGTCTCTTCCAATCTGAATGATTCTATGATTCTTGAGTGGAAAGTAACTACCAAGAAAAAAACTGAATAAGAGAGACAGTGTGCATGTATGAACATGTGCATGTTTCAGTGTATCTATATATACAGATTTCTGTATATATATTTTTTTATATGTGTGTGTGTGCATCTTTGTATGTATATAAGAAAAACACAAACTCGATTTAAAAAAAAAAAAACCAACAGGATTTTGAGCAACGAATATTATATACAAATATCACCCTGGCTCTTTGTTGCTGCTTTCTTCATATCCTTTATTCCTAGCACTTATAACACAACATGGATTTTCCCTTACCTCAGTTACCCAGCAAGCCTTGGTACAAATCCTGTTTTGCACCATTAAACTCCCTTTGAAAGTCTTAAGTGAGGACTGCTCCTGTCAGCCCCTCAGGCAAAGCATAGCAGCTTAGCTCCAGAGAGCTCCAAGGACATGGGTTAACACTCCAGTTTGACCTTGGCACAGCCATAGTATAAAACAAATGCTACACTATATATTGTTACATAAGAAACACAATCTACCATAATCTATCATTATTCAGTTATGGAGAAATTTGAATCTCTAAAACTACATATCAGTCAAAGGTATGTAACATCTATAAAGCTGAGGAACAGCAACATACAGTCTTCCTTCCCATCACACCTCTGAGATACTGCCATTTCCATTTGTCCTAAAATTGATCTGTAGTTGGGTATCGTTATTAATTGGAGTTAAAATTGATTAATTAAGATTGGTTAAAAGAATAAAGCAAAAAAAGGAATGGTGACATTGAGACCTATTTTTTGTCTTTCATATAAACCAAAACCAGACGCTCTCTGAGATTTTGCAGTAAGGCCAGATCATATTTGCCTGCTTGTACTAAAAGATCTGTTCAGTAAAAAGGCCGCACGTCTCATGAGGCTAGCAGGCTACAAGTGACGCTGCTGCCAAAGACAACCATAGGCAATGCACTATTACTAAAGAACTCTAAGTCGCAGCACTGTATCTCACGGGAGACTTCAGATAAATGTTGTATTTCAGATTTGCTTATTTCTGCAGTGTTAATTTTATGAAATATTTGGGACCAGAATCTCAGTGAGACCAGGCAGACACAATTCTATCCAAATGACAATAGTTCACCTATGCCAAACACTAAGATATGACAATGGTTTGTGACAGGGACTTAAACTTGTATAATCACTTTCACAAGTGCCAAGGAATATTAAAGATCCTATCTGACTGGCAGCTTCTCATCAATGGACTGGCATGATGAGAAATCAGAGCCTAATCCTCATTGTGTGTTATAGGATATTGCCACTTTCCCACTCCATGTCTGTCTCATAGAACTGATTCAGACAGTAATTACAGCTCAGATAAGCCTTTTCTGGAACACATGCAATTAATTCTCCTGTTAAAAAAGGGGAAAGAAGCTTGACACTTTAATAATGTTTAAGTACACCTAATCTATTTCTTTTCTGCTCCTAATGTTTCCTAAATACGAGGAAGAAAGAGGATTTGAAAGTACTTGCAACTGCCTGTTCTTATATAAATCATCCACAGGTCTGTAATATCCCCTCATAAAATAGCCAACATAAAATAATGCTACAAACCAGCAGAATGTAGAGCAAGTGGGTAATTGGTGTAAAACCTAAACTAGGTTCTTTTTTTAATATAAGGACTGCTATTCTTTTCAAATAGGAATTAACTAATTTCTTTAAAATTTCACAGGTGACTTTTTAAAAAGTTTGAAAATAGAGTGGGCTAATAAAAAGTTTCTTTTTCCTAAAAATTCAAAAAATGGCATTCACCATGAGTTCATTAATTTATTTTTCCAAATCTTTCTCTTAGCCTGTCAAAATAAGTTGTGATTCTAGGACTGCACAATTCAAAGCAACTATATTGGCTGGCATTAACTACATTTTGAGGTGATTTTTATACTTAACCTGAGTGTCTTCCATAAACAGTTCATCAGTAGGATTCAAGCGCATCTCAGGCTTTCTGTTACACTTCAAAGCTGGGTAACAAGTACTCATCTTCATGATACTTCAAAACTACAGCAAATGGCTAATTGCCCAACACTGAAATCGATGTACAGGAAAGAGCTAAGCTTGCCATCATTCTGCCCTCCAGAAATACACTACGTTTAGGGGGAAAAAAACCTCAAAACAGCAAACCCCAAACAGAAAAAAACCACAAACCACCAACAAAAAACCCCCACAAAACACCAGAAACCCATCTTCCCTCCCTCCTCCTCTCCAAATAATTTAACATAGGTTTTGGACAAGGAGGTAGAACTTGTTTGCAGTTTGCAAAGATAAAACAAACAAAACAAAACAAAACAAAACAAAACAAAAACAAACCAAAAACCCCAGTTATGTTTTGTTGAACTGATTCTAGCATATCTGCTCTCTGCTCCCAAAGCATTAATTTCTACAGCCTGAGGTAAAACTCCCTTAGCTTGCACTGTACCCAGCTATTCCATAAATGTAAAAAGTCTAACATTTGATAAAGCGCCACCTCCACAGCAGAAAAATACCTCCAACAGTTGGGTTATAAGGAGGATTCATTTCCTGACCTAATTTTGCCTCCAGTTCCACTCAGAATCCACTGAAACCACTTCACTACATTTTTCATTTTAATGGGACAACACACACGACTCAAGTTACACAGGGACATCAAGGTTGAAAGGATAATGTTGTTAACGCTCATTTTTCAGTGTTCATACTGCTGTACCAATGACAGCGGTAGAACAAATGTTACTGTAAGCAGCACTCAGTTATGTTTGCTACTGTACCATGAAAATATTTTTTTGCTTAAAGTTGTCCTAAGTGCTCATACTGCAGGCAAAAAAGATTGGTATGTAAAAGGTACACAGATGCAGTTTCAGGGTAGAGCTTGCTAGGAGACAGCTGAGTTTTCAAAATTCTTTCTGTGTCCAATGAAAACTGAGACTTTTTTTTTTCTTTTCTTTTCTTTTTTTTCTTTTTTTCCTTTAGGAGAAAAAAGAGAACCAGAGCAAATGAATGACTCCTTTTGCCAAACCCTGAAGAATGGACTCACTTCCTTTGATTATCTGGATAAGAGGATATTTTCATGAATGAGTACAGCACTGAGACAAAGCAACACTTTGAACCCAATTTTTAAGTTCCTGCTCAGGTTCACCATTTCCAAAGAACTTCAGATCAGTTTTGGATGCCTGACATCTTGGAAGCCAATCTCTCCTCCAATTCTTAGAACAGGTATTTTTCAGGAGATAACGAGAGAATAGAGGGATCAATTCCATTGCCCTGTCTACATATACTTATTCCTCCAAAGACACCAGACACACTTCTGGTGACCAAGGGAGTCAATCCAAAATTATCACTAAAAAGAGAATAAACCAAAAAAATTGGTGAGTTGTTCTTTGTTTGCTCAGAGGTAGGTAAGGGCTCCTTGCATTTTATCTTTTGTACCTGGATCTTGTAGCTGAACATCTAAACATCTATTTTCATTCTGCAAAGATGGACTATTTCTCCCTTCAAGAGCTAGATAGCAATTAGGAGAAAGAACAGTTGCAGATGTTCTGAAGCTTCACCAGCTTACAGCAAGTCAGCTCACACTCCACTGACATTTCCCACCCTCAGTGCTGTTCAAGTTCTTTCATAATGCACTTCCATGTGGTAGAAATACTTGAAATATTTAAAAAATTAAATAATATTTCAGAAATACTTAATCTTAAAAAATCAAAGGGTGAAGGGGAAGTCTGCTAGAAAACTCTAGGAAAAAAAAAAAATGGAGAAAAGAAAGGAACAAAAGCTCCTTGAGGGCAACAATTTACCTGAAGTTCATTTTAGGTTAGTTGCAGAGTTCTGCAGAAAAATTAATTAAAGAAAGGTTTTAAATCTACGTGGAAACATCCAACTTGACAGAAAAACATAAGGACACAAGAAAAGTACAGATTCTCATATACTTTTCTCAAAGTACAAAACTGACTCCTACTCAAACTGTTAAAGTGCTGTCTCTGAATTAACATCATGATGTCAAGATTTTAAGACAGACAGGCTGTACTTCCGTATTCAGAATGGCAATGCTCTGAACATCAGTTGTCTTAAGATAAAAGAATAAATATGGTAGTTATCAGTCAAATGCTACGTCTCAACATACTGTAGCTACATGAAAAGGTGTACAGTTTCATTAGCCAAAATTACTGTTACACTTATCTTTTGTAAACATTCACTTTCTTAATATTTACAGTCTCACAAATGCATAAGCAACTGTAGGATTTGCAGAATATAAAAGCCTGTTTTGTGTCCTTTTTGGGACGATTTTATATGTGAAGAAAACACTTATCAGCATTTTCTAACAATCATTTCAAATCTACTTAATTTTTAACAGTTCTAAAAAGGAACCTCACTTTCCCTGAGCAGTCCACAGCATGCAGCTCCATAAAGCAGTTCAAGCAATGAGGAGAAAGTCACACGAAGCTCCCTTTGGGAAGGCAGAGAAACACAAAAAGGGCATTGCAATGCAACCCTATACCTGGAGAGGCTTCCTTATCCCACAGGATGGTGCGTGAAGCTGCAGCAGGAGCTTCTGCCGGGGACCTCGGGCCCTGTGAAAAGCCCCAGCGCAAACCGGAGAGTGGAAACCCTGAGTGTATCTTATGATGGCCCTCAATATTTAGTTGCACTGTGGTGGCAGGACCCAGGGCACCTCCATGAAGGGGGGACAGGATGTGCAGTGCAAGAGGTATTAGCTAGAGGTACTGGAGTCCTGCTGTTTTTCAGAGGACTTCAAGTTGCATCCTCAGCCTCATGCAGGCTTGTTATAGGCATCAGGAAAGCAAGAGGAGCTCACTGTAAATATACTGAGGCTTTTTAGACACATAAAATCAAAAACATGGTTGAAAAGAGCTGCTCCATAGCTGCCTAACTTCAGAGTAGCCTAAGCTGAGTGGGTGCTTCCCCTGTTGGATTGCTAGACTAGTGATTCCATGGATGCTAACAAAGTGATGCAGTCACTTTCTTTCCAGAAGATTGTCAAAACGTTCAGTTCTGGCACAAGTTCTGTGTTTTTACTGAGCTCTTTTACCAGATTGTCATTTTAATTCTAGTTGTTCCTGAAATCCCGACAGCTCTTACAACACCACACTGCTAAACAAACAAAATTCCCAACCTTTTTACAGATCAATAGTATTGCAGGAGAAGACCCAGTAGAGATTAAAAAATACAGAGATGGACAAAATTAGTATATTGACTCCATATTTACACACGTCACACACAGAAATCCTTTTTTCCATCTCTGTGGCACTCACTACCCCTTTTTCTTTTTCAGTAAGTTTCATAGCTTTAAGTCAGCTTCTGGAATGTTAATCTCCCAATCTATTTAGTTCAATAGGAGAAAATGAGAGATATCGAGTCCTTTAAAAACTTAAGTTCAAATGACTAAATTTGGTCTCTACTCCCTTTCACATGTCTTAGAGTATCAAAACTGAAGTCAGTTAATAATGGATTAAACCTGTGATACTTAATACTTACATTCACCCATCTGGAAATCCTTATTTCATGCCCCTAGGATGATATATTTTCCTGTCGATTGTGAGGTATAAGAACTAAATTCCCTGTGGGACTTTTTTCTGCAACTGTCATGTATACAGATGAACTTTGACAACAGTTGATATCAAATGAGCTACAGCTCACTGTATCAGCACAGGATAATTTTACACTGACAAAATTGTCAACCAGTTAAATAGTGTATGTTCTGAACTAGACTGATATAAAATTAATGCTCCAGGACTGTGCAAAAGCTTGATGTCCCCTGTCTCCCATTTTGTCTTTAATTTTAGATAATAATTACATAATACATCATTTCTTAATGTAACCAAATATGAAACAAAGAATATGGATGGTCCGTATTTATTTTGCAGATGTTAATATTGCAAAGGAATCTTTCATCCTTGAGCACGATTACATTTTTCCTATGCAACTTGAAACTTAGCTATTTGTATAAAAGCATACTGGTGGGTTTGGTTAGTATATAAAAGAAGCGGTAATGGATGGAGCTGAATTCATTCTGTCCAGGTTCTGAGCTAGCCACCACACATGAGACAGAAGGACACAAAAAGCCCCTGAATTACATCAGATAATTAACACCTAATTAGGGAAACATCCCCACCTCGAAAAAGGTGCTTAAACAAGATCATAGGTGCCTACACAGCTGCAACTTCCATGGAAGTCATGTATGTCCTGAATGTGGGGACCCTACATGCTTTCTCTGTTGAGTCTGTAAGTTCTCTGTGAGAGAGGACACAGAAAAATCTCTCATCTTTAATTAAGAATAGTGAGGACATACATGCTTTGATCATGTTCCATCAAAAATGAAATTTTAAAATTATGTTAGTACAGTCTTAACAACACAATAAAAACATTTTCATGTGTTTATGTTTTTTAATTGCTATATCACATATTTTACCTCAGTCACTTAAGAGTATTCTGTCTATCCTTAAAATGGTAATACTCAAGCATTAGTAGCTCATATGCTAAGAAAAGGTTCAGCAAGTGTAAGTATATTTATTATTTTATTTAAAGACATCTACTGTGGAGAAAAAAGTATTTCATTTTCTACTGAACAATCCTGTAGATGTGAAAAGTAGCTCATGGGAGAAGTATTCACAATTCATCAAGACATGTGAATTCAAGATTTCTGGCATATGCATGCAGTGCTGTGCTACTTCTCTGCCTCTGATACTGCAAGACAACTGTCAACACAGTCTTTTAAAAGAAACTGCATCTAGATGGTAGCCTCTTCAGAGCCTGACAAGTTCCTAGAAACGTACAGTCAGTGTTATCAGTGTTTATCTGCATGATTAACATAGCCTCAGGCTAGCTATTCTGTAGCATGAGTGAAATTGTATTTCTTTAGTTTCTGGTCTCGATGAGTGACATTATCAGGTAAATGAACTTTTAAAAAATTGCTTCTTCTGCTTACCAGCTCCTCACGAAGTTGTGCTATGAGTTCATCTCTCTCCTTTAGCTGCAGCTTTAGTACTGAGCATTCGTCTTTTATTCCATCCTACAAAAACATCAAAAGAGATGTTATAATACACTTAACCCTTTTACCTTGCTCTTGACAAGAAAAGGCTGTTTCACATAGTCTGAGATAATTACGTTCAAGTAATGGAACAATTCTCCCTTTTCATGTGTGATGTTTTCAATCACATATTCTAAGTTGCTGCATAAACAAATTAATGCATCCAAAGACATTACACAGAAACGTGAATAGCTCCCTGCACAGAAGTCCATTTCGTTGTTTTCTGAATCTTTTAAGCATTTTTACTGGAGATGTTATCATGTCATTCCTTTTCAGTTAAGGAATGGCTACGAAATATTATAATTTTACACATACAAAACAACATTAGAGAAACATCAATTTAGAAGCATTACTATGGAGCTTTTGATCTTGGGGGGGTATGAAAAAGAAAGCAGAACAGACGTTCACAGGAAAATGAAAGTACCCTTCCCATGCATAGATCTTTTGTCCCACATCAGCCAAAACAGCAGCAATTCTGGTATTAACAGGGTGAAGGAAAGAAAATAGTTATCACTTAGCCATATAACTGTTGACTATAATTCAATTTGATTTGCATGAAAATGAACCTAACAGCTAAGACTGTAGGCAAGCCCAGGTCCCTGGAGCAGGCTGCAAGTTGTCCCCAGGGTATTGTATGAGTTCCTGTAAGTCTAAACACCTTCTTTGGAGATGAAGTGTCAATCACATATTTGTCTTTTTCTGATAAACATCTAAGAGAAGAAGTGACATGACTGAACTGTTGAAGGATAAATACTCAACAAACTAACAAACTGACTGGCTGGTAGTACAGCTATAAACATAGCACTGTATCTTTACTTCTAGGACAGAGAAATCTTTTCAATGTTTGAGAAATGTACTGGTTTGGAATATTATCTTTAAAAAAAACAAACAACAAACCAGCCATACGTAAAAAAACTCCCAACTTTTGGGAATATAGTGATACTTTTGTCCTTAGTTTAAAAGTAAGAAAATTGGACCTCTAGCTAACAGATGATAGAAGTATAGAAGTGCAGAATTTATTTAGACCAGGAAGAGCTCAAGGGTCCAACAGGGTAAAACCAGTGTCATAAACTTGAACTCTGTCAGCACTAACATGTTTACAACTCCAAATGAACAGACAAATATGAGACAAAAAAATAAAGATAGTGAAGACCATTTTCCTTAGTTCAATGTTCAGTTACAATAATTGCCTTTCAAAGTAATTATATTGTTCATCATTCACTCCAACAGAATTGTTAGAAGAAACAGGATACTCACACATAAAACCCCAAATACTTACAACTGCAATAAAAAGAGATACCCAATTTCTGGCAGAGAGATAATGAACCTGCTTACACACTACTTCACTACTATGTACAGTCTCCTGAAATATTCCAATTTAGATAAAAGCTGGAATTTGGGGGGAATGTTCCTCCTTTAGGGAAAAGCTCATGGGAATGTTTCTTTGCTATATGGTATAGCAGTATTTCACGTTTACTATCTACTAATAGATTGCTGTTTAGGAATGTTAGCTGCAAATAAAATACTACTACATCCCAGAATACAGTCCTCAGCACACAATATGTTATTAATATATATTTAACACTTTAGTTAGCAAAAATAGCTGTTTATAAAAATATAAAGACCTTCACTAATTTTTTAATCAAAGTGAGGTCTTTACTTTTAAAAATGTTTTTAAAGGTGATGCAGCATTAACTATTGAACCTCAATTTCTAGTTACATTATTCTGAGTTCCTTTTGCCAGCATGGTTTCACATAGTTGTTATCTCCTGATTTTCCCCTTTTTAACTTAGAAAAAGAAAAAGAAAAAGAAAAAGAAAAAGAAAAAGAAAAAGAAAAAGAAAAAGAAAAAGAAAAAGAAAAAGAAAAAGAAAAAGAAAAAGAAAAAGAAAAAGGTTAGTGGAATATGCAGTGGAGGAAGGAAAGCCACTAGGTCCCATAACCAAAACTATTACAAAACCCGCTTTTAGAAAGCATGCAGAAGAAACTACAGCAATAAGGCACGTACTAGTATATGGTAACTAGACCAAGAAAGATTATTGAGATGAGTTTTGGCACCAGGTATTGTCTAGGAGGCAACGAGGGCCTCCCTTGGACTAGTGAGAGCTTGAGAAAGGTTTTGCCTCCCAGAGCTTCCAATGACTTAAAAATCACAGTCCATCTCTCCCACAACATAAAGCAGTCATGCACCCAGCTAGGTCTTCCTTGTCCACACAAGGCAATGACCTCTCCTGTGCTGCACTTAACTTCTATATTCCACGCAACAATTTTCTCATACAATACAGATCATAACTGTCACTACAGTTTGGAAAAAAATAACTAGGGCTACAGTAATTTTCCCTTTATCTGGCTGCATATTAGTGAAAAGCTGATTAACACTGGGACATCATTCTTGTAAATCAAAATGTCACTTTATCAGCTCCTATGCAGACCATTACAACTTAGTAAAAGCACATCCTGCAATTTCTGGGGGACTCACCATGGTGGGATGCTTGAGACTATGAGGGTTGGACGATAACCTTAATGCATTTGCCATCTTTAGTGCAAAGAGTATCTGTTGTTTCCACCTCTTGCTTAAATACTTTTCAGTATTAAGATAAGTTAGCGGTTAGATAAACTTAACTGCAGAATGTAGGTACTACAATCATTGGCACCAAACAGAAGACTTCACTTGTACCCAAGCATCTCAGCAAGGCCTGACTTCGACAGGATCTTCCTTGCAACTTTTTGTGCAGGCACATCAATTTGCATGCAGGAGTTACCCAGATATGTCTAGTAAAAGGGAAATGCTAGCAATTCTCAAAATTTTTATTTTACTATTTAGTAAAAGAAGTAGTAATAAACATAGTCTTCATTCCATTCACCACACTAGCTTTGCAAGCAGCAGTGAGCTTTCTGTAATTCTGCATAGTATCTGCACAGACATCATCTGTTCTGCAAATGCAAGACAAAAGGGAAAGGACAATTGTGCTTGGTGCTTCTTCTGTTTCTATTATATTTTGAGGACATTTCTGATGCAATACTAACTGAGATCATGAAGAGAAGAATGAAAATACCGTCCAGGAATAAAAGACAAAAAAAATAAAATAGTTAGCTGCAGAAAGGCTTGGTGGTTTCAATACCCTATACATCTATCTGAATGTAGTACTAACTGAATAAAAAATGTTATAGAAAAACTACCTGTTGGCAAAACCATGAATATGGTTTTTTCACAATAGAATAGCGAGCTGTAAGCAATCAGGGAGACTCCTGGAGTGCATCAAGGGTAACTTCTTAAGACAGGTAATAGACAGACCTGCCAGAGGGGATGCAATATTGGACCTGATGGTCACTAACACAAATGAGCCAATTGGTGACATCAAGACTGGAAGCAGCCTGAGCTGTAGTGATCATGCACTAGTGGAGTCCACAGTCCTGAGGGATATGGGTCAGGGGATGAGTAAAGGCAGGACCCTGAATTTTAGCAAAGCAAACTTTCAGCTCTTCAAGGAGTTAATCAATATGATCTCCTGGGAAACTGCCCTCAGGGACAAGAGAGCAGAACAGACAGATCTCTAAAGACATTTTCTATACAGTGCAAGAGCTCTCAATCCCCATGTGTAATAAATCAGGACAGGAAGGCAAGAGACTGGCATGGCTGAGTCAACACCCACTGGTCAAACTAAAGTGAAAGAAGGAAATGCACAGGCAGCTGAAGTAAGGACAGATATCTGGGAAGAGTATAGGGACATTGCCCCATTGTGTAGGGATGGGGTCAGGAAGGCCAAGGCACAGCTGGAGCTGAACTTTGCAAGGGATGCAAAGAATAATAATGAAGGCTTATATAGGTATGAGCCAGAAAAGCAAGGTCAAATAAAGCGTACTCCTCCCTGATGAATAAGAGCAGAAGGGTGAGGTACTCAACAAATTTTTGCCTCAGTCTTCACTGGCAACCTCTCTTCCCAAATCTCTTGAGTGGATGGACCACATGGCAGGGACTGGAGAAGAGAAGACTCCAGGGAAACCTTATTGCACTCTTTCAGTACTTAAAAAGGGCTTGTAAGAAAGATGGGTACAGACCTTTTAGCAGGGCCTGCTGCAGTAGGGCAGGGAGTTTAAACTAAAAGAGGGTAGGATTTAGATAATATATAAGGAAGAATTTTTTTTTCAGTGAGGCTGGTGAAACACAAACAGGTTGCCCAAGAGAGATGGTAGATGCCCCATTCCTGGAAACATTCCAGGTCAGGTTGGACAGGGCTCTGAGCAACCTGATCTAGTTGAAGATGTCTCTGCAGGGGAGGTTGGACTAGATGACCTTTAAAAGTCCCCTTCCAACCCAAACTATTCCATTGAAGGCTAGGGAAGGAGAGAATTCTCCAAAAATCACAGTCTTGTGCAAGAGACAAAATATGTCAGTGAAGGTTTGTGTAGAGGATACCAAAGAAGTAGCATGCAAGGTACATGCAATAGGTACAGGGGCAGGAAAAGCTGGTGGAAGGTTGTGTAATTTATTAGTCTAGGGGCAAACAACAATGCATAACAGATAGCGTAAATTAGGAAACAGATCACCTTCACTCTTTAGGAGGCCTGAAACGTTTAATTACTGTGAAACTGTAGTACAGTGCAAGGCTGCTACAGAAAGACCAAGAATTTAATTGAGAAAACCTTCTCAAGGTGAGTGAGTAAGAAAAGACACAGTGCAATGAGGATTTTATAGTAAAAAAAAAAAAAAAAACTAACTGAAAACCAGAATTCCTTTCTAAGGAATTTTCTCAACAGACATCAAAGAGGAAGGGACTTAAAAAGGATGGTCTGCTTTTAGCAGAGCGTACAATCAGTATATTCTGAGACTACAGTGTAATTACAAAGCTGGAAGAAACATTTCCCCCCACAAACTAGGGCTTTTTAATACACTTTGAGTACCCTGGGGCTGCATGGTTCATGCTCTTCACTATCCCCACATTCTAGTAGATATTTGACCAATGTATTTAAAATATTTAAAATATAAGCTAATTTATAATGCTGGCTATGATCATGTATGCAAAATATTTATTACATTTTTGCAGCCCCTATAGTATTTATAGATTGTGAGAGAATAACAGATTGGCATATAAGTATAGCTGAGTTCAAATGCCAACAAGAATAAATTAAATGACCATAGATTTAAAATTCTGCAAGGTAACATTTACCATTTCTAGTTATTAAATCTATATCCATGGACACTCTGGCTCCTTATCATTCTGCAAAATGAGTTTATACCTACATATCTTATCAAAACTATCAATAAGAACACTGATGCTATGAAAATATTAGTCAACATTCCAAATAATTGAATCACTTGTGCTATGTATGTGTTCATAAGCTACCTGTATACATTATCATTTTGAGATCATTTTGTTGAGTTTAATAAACTATGTACTATGTATTTACTATATATTATATACAGTATTACACATTATAATTATATTCTCATTATTTTTATTATTATTATTCATTAACTCATTATGAAAAAGAAAAAAAAGATAAGGATTCTGTTCTCCATTACAGTGAGTATCTTCATAAAAGGCTTGTCCAAGACTACACAAATACTCAATAAAAATAAAAGTCAAGAGCACATTCTTAAAGAGAATTGTTCTACACAGCATGCTCTGTAAATAAAATGCTGCATCTTCAAACTATGTTCTTTTATTAAATGGAGGTAATCAAAAAGGTTTGCAGTCTAAATTCCAGGTGTACCTCATAAAAATGCAAAAGCAGCTGTGGGCAAAGTGTCCATCATATTTTCCTCCCTTGTTTTCTCTGATATTGTAAAAAAGTCCAGGATTTTTCTCTATATTCACTACAGATCTGTTGTTATCATTGTACGTGCCTATGGTCAGAATGTTCATCAAATTTTCATCTTTGTACTTCAAATTATCACCCTTTTACTTATTTTCAGTTGCTATGACAGTGGGTGCTATGTTTCAGTGTTAGTATTTTCCTATTTTTGTTTAATTCTGTCTATCTGGGGAAATGCTAAACATAATAGCAAATCGGTTTCTCATCAGATCAGGACACAAAATGAAAATTGTACTGTGTGTGTGAAGACAGTTGCAGCAGTTTATGCCTAAGGGCCAAAACTCCTAATCATTTCCATTTTGAAAGCTCACATTATACCTTTTCATACTTTGGAAAAAATAGGCATATTGTGCTTACTGTAATCAAAGTGCTATAAACAGAACTAACCAAGTATTATGGAAGATAAAGTTATTGCAATTTTACTTTGATACTAAACAGAATATGCTGCCAAAATAGTACCATAAAATTGGAATATTATAAAACTCATCTGATAAATGTGCTGAATTTCTGATGCTAAGCAGATTGTTTACCAGCTTAGGGTAATGCAAAAATCAGCAATTACTTAGGGTGTAGTTCCTTTAAAAATATTCTGGAACAAACCAAACTAAGGGATTTAAAACTGATCAGGATCAGAAAGCTACATAAATTCCCTAATAGCTGATGCTTCCTTTAAGTTATGAAGCAGATTCATACAGCAAAATTAATAGATTTCTGGATAACTATCTATAACTTTCAGAGAAAACACGTTATTTTAACATGTATGGGAGTTTTCTGCCAGCAGTGTAGGAGTCTAGACTATGTACAGGGTTATGGATGTCTTTTACGGTTCACTTTATACCACCTGGCATCTGAACAGTACCATGTACTTCTGTGGATCTTACTGGAAATCTGTAAAGAAACACCATTATCTGCCTCCAAACTGAAACTCCCACTTTTGTTAACATATATCATGCTGACACACACACTTCTATTAAAAGGAAAAGCATGTACATATTTGACATTATTCATGTGAGTAGACTTCTGGATATTACTAATTGTGTTTTCAGAATATTTTTTGTCGATTATGAATAGTTTTATTGGTTATTAATATTGTTTTAACGATAGTCTTTATGATCTTAACATGAGGCAGAGAACCTGAGACTACATTATTTGTTTCAGGTGTCAAAATGAAGTTACTAGTCCACCTTTGAAAGATGGTCCCCTGATGTATTTACAACATGATACCATATGTACAGGGTATGACTCTCCATTGTTTTATTTTCCATTTCTGTGTTCACTCTAGCTCTACATATTGTATCAATTTATATCTGTCATATCAATTCCTTTCAATCATGTCAAGAGAGAAATGAATTGGTTGGCTGCAATTCTTCACATGTGCAAAGCACACTGATTTTTCTTCTTTGGCTCATCTGTTGTCTTGGTGCTGTGCCAGTCCAGTTAGTCTTGGCTAGAGTCCTGATAAAGCTCCCTAAGAGCGGCCTCTGACTGCAGGCAATGGTCACACTTAACTTGCCTGCTCCTCATGTCACACTGCTGAGCCAGCTGTTGCTCCAGCCCAGCACAAGGATGAGGGCAAGCCCATGCTTCAGAAAATCCTCTTAAAGCACAACATGGCAACACAAAACAGTCTCCCATGCCCACCTCAACTCAACAGAAACAGTCTCACTACATGGTATCTTTCCAGTAGGAACAAACCAAATCAATAAAATCCTGCATCAGCTTTGGAAGCTGTGGTCATATTAGAGACAGAGCATTATGTGCATCTTATCTCAATGGAACTACAGCATTCAAATGACATAACTAAAGGAACAGACCTATATTTCTTTTCTTGATCATGAAATCAAACAGAGTTTGGGGAGCACAGGATGTGATCTTATAATGGTAAATAAGGGTGATTAAGGCCCAGAAAACCTTATGCAATTCTATAGCATGTCCTACCTAAGTTAAATTACACAGAACAGGTTAATAAATATTTTACTGGAACAATTTATGGCAGTGATATCCATTTGAATACCAGAATTCAATTGACGTTTTACTATGAAGGTAACACTCAAAAAGGCTATGTAGGCTATGCTTCTTTAACCTCAGATATTTATGAATACAGAGCTAAATAAACATTTTCTTCATAGAGATACAATTGTCAGTTAGCTGTGAAATATACATTGTGCAAATTAATGCTTTTTTTATTTTTTTTGCTTCAGATGAGTTTTGCTCTCTTCAGCAGTAATAATAAGAAGCATGGAGTTTAAAGGAGTGCAGCTTGATTAATAAACTGCAAAGCATAAAACTGAATGATCATATCAGGTGAAGCCCAAGAAATTGGGCAGAATAACCTGCAGAAATTGTGAACAACAGCCAGGAGTGTAAATGTGTAGCAAACATATAAATGTATTTTTTTCCTAATATAACTACTCCATTTGCTTTCTCTTTATGAGAGAGTACTTCCTGAGCCGGAATTCATATACACAGCACCACACCTCCTTTGGTGGTATCGCTAAATAAATCATACATTCATGAAAAGAAAACAAACCAAGGAAGCAAAACAAAAACCTCAACCCCCCAAACCTTCATTTTGTTTCAAACATGCTGCTATACAATGTCATTGTTCCCATCCTAAGAAAAGACAGGTGTATTTCCTATTCATCTTCTCCGCATCTCCCATAGTTTTACAGGTCTTCATGCTTGCTGTACAACTCCTGCCACCTCTGAAGCTTGGGAATCATTGTCTATATAACCTCCTTTCTTATGTAAATCACCCTGTATCTCTGAGCAAAACCCATGATTTGCCTTTTCTAGTTGCACTCTATCATTCATTCAAACTGGGTAATCAGGATTCCATATAGACCTCGAGCAGAGGTTTAGTCATCCATTCACAAAACTGCACTATGGTATTTTGGTTCGCATTCATTTTTAACTACTTATTCAAAATAATTCTTTGGGGCACAGATTTATAGAAAAAAGCATACATTTTCTGTAGAAGGGGAAAAAATGCCTCACAAAGTCTTCCATAAAACCAAAATCATAGTCACAAACTTCAAAATAGACTTTGGAAACAATGACCCTATATCTAACCATCAACAGCCCTGCACGAACTATTAAGAATAACTACTCAAGGATACTTTTTGTGATTTTGATAAGTACAAAGCTGGTGTTTTCAGGGAACTATCCACAACATCTGAAAGATCTCCTTTCTCATTTAGAAAGACAGGTTTGTTCTTCCCTGTATGTATACTTTTGTGTCTCCTGACATTGAGTCTCAACTGTCTTTCATCTTTAAATCATTTGTTATGATGAGATCTTTCTGCAACATTTCATACTCCATTTTAATTCTGATTATTCAGGGCCCTTCTGAAAGTATAATTCTTCCTTTAATAAATGACTACTTACGTCTTTTGTACTCTACACCTAATCTGCCATTAATCCAAGAGAAAACTTCCCCACTCATCCTCTTATTTTTTAAAAGCCTTTGATGAAGGGCCCTACTGAAAGCTTTTCGGAAATTGAGTTAACTACACAAAAGAGATCATTCTTACTCACATGTTGATGACTCTTCCAGCAGACTTCTGAGGTATGATTAAAATCTCAGAAAGTCGTCTGCTCTTCCTCATTTATTATATTAACTCATGGGCCAAATAAATCTATTTTCCAAAAGAGTTTCTACTAATTTACCCGATAACAAAGTCAGATTATAAAAAATCTTTAAGAAAACACAAACATTTATATACTTTATTAAAAATAAACTTATTTGCTAGGAGTGGTTCCCTACAAAGTAATTATTTTTCAGCATTGCAAATTCTCTAGAAGACCTCGTGCCACTTAATAATTTGAAGAAATTATTTTATAATCAGAGTGGAGGTTTTGTTTGTTTTGGTATTTTGTCTCTGCTTATTTTATTTTTGCATTAAACTGTAAACATGAAGTTCAGTAACTTAATATTCTCCTATTAACTCACATTATTGTCAGGGAAAAATATCCTATTCATATCTAATTTTTTGTTCTAGTATCAAATCAGCAAAACCAAAACCCATTCGCACTCTTAGATGCAAGCAACCTTAATCACACAGTACATAAAGACTTATTCACATCAAAGAATATCCATAAAAATCTATGACCTTGTGCAGACATAATTTCACTCACAATTGAAACGCAGCCACTTTCTCACTGCTGTGTCACAGTTTCTTTCTGCTAAGTAGCGTGACAAAACCATTTAGGCCAAGAAGTAAAATAAAAATATGTGCCAACTGCTGCTTTTTTGTAAAAGTTTCATCACCAACAAGCCAGTAATGCACTTCTTTATATTCAAAGAATAATGCCCTACACAAACCCTCATTTCTCTAAATGGAAAGAGACTGAGCCCAAACCAGATCCTGGCTCCCCCGGGAGGACATCAATAGCAAAGTTCCTTCTGGCTCCAACAAAGCACAGGCCACCAAGTTGAAGTCTCCTGAGTCCGCTGTAGTCTTCTACTGTCAGCTTGAAAATGTCACAGCAATTCCAATATTTTATGTTGAATTCAACAGTTATGCTTTCTCCTGCTTCTTGGAATCACAAGAAAATTTTAGACAGAAGGCAAGGAAAGCCTTGAAAAAAATAGTTGTGAGGAAAAATGTGACTAAAACCTCTTGTGCAGAACAACCAAAAGACAAAATATATTTTAAGATGTTCCAGTTTATATTTTTAAGTCAAGTCAAGATTTTCTTTAGGATCCAAATAAAAGTAATTTTAGATTGACCAAGAAAATTCAAGGAGGAAACTGATGAATAAATTCTTAGATCTTCCCAACACATACGGTTTGACAGAAGTAGTCTTATTAAATGCGCACAAGAGAATAAGAAAGGGGAAACAATCCAGTCAGCTCTGGTTGAGGTTGTAATAATCAAAATAACAAGTAATTCCAGGAAAGTTTCTAGGATCAAAAATACAAATGTTTGCCCATGCAAATAACAAATGCCACAGAATTAACCATGACATACAAGTTACTGTTAAATACAATTTAGTGCAGGTATGGAGTAGAAGTGAGAAGAACGTGAAAGCTCATGGTGGCGGGGTACCTGGTATTTAGGAAAATTATTAAATAGGGACAAATACTACAAATTCTTCAATTTATATAAGGAAGATGTCTTAATAAGAAAGAATTTATAAATTTTTCATGCATCACAGGTTTTATCTTTGTATGAAACAGGAAATATATTATACAGATAAATGGAACTTCTAAGGAAAGAGATGTGAAAAGAGCATATAGACTAGTCAAACAGCAGAGGAAACACAAACATGCTTTGGAAATAGAAAGTTTACCCCAGATTAAATATTTCCTTCACTATTTCAAACTCTAAAATTTAATTTGAACACTAAAACTTTGAAAACATTATTAATTCTAAAGATCATCTCTATTCTGTTAGATAGAATGGGGAAAAAGCTGATTTGGAAAATCCCTATTGCCTAATACATGTTAAGCACACTACCATATATAAAGAATAATATTATTTTGAGGTAGGCACACATCCATTTGTAACTTCAAAAAAAAACTTTGATTTTGACTCTTCTTATACCACCTTATGTCCATGTTGCTTTTAACGTGAAGTTCCCACTGACTTGAAAAGGGGAAACTTAACCCCAAGATTCAAAAAAGAGAAAAAAAGGAAGAACCCGGGAACTATAAGCCAGTCGGTCTCACCTCTATGCCTGGAAAGATCATGGAGCAGATCTTCCTGGAATCTCTGCTAAGCCACATGGAAAATATGGAGGTAACCCGTGACAGCCAAAATGGCCTCACCAAGGGCAAAACATGCCTGACAGATTTTGCGTCCTTTTACAATATTGCCACAACCTTGGTAGACAAGAGCAGGGCAACAGATGTCATCTACCTGGACTTATGGAAAGTGTTCGACACTCTCCTGCACAAGATCCTGGTCTCAAAATTGGAAAGTCATGGATTTGATGGATGCACCACTCGGTGGATAAGGAACTGGCTGATGACTGCACTCAAAGGGTTGTGGTCAATGGTTCAAGGTCTAAGAGGCAGCCAGTGACAAGTGGCATTCAATCAGGGGTTGGTACTGGGACCAGTGCTATTTAGCATCTTTGCTGGAGACATAGACATGCACTCTCAGCAAGGGATAGAATGTACTCTCAGCAAGTTTGCCGATGACACCAAGCTCTGTGGTGTAGTCAACATGCTGGAGGGAAGGGATGCCATCCAGAGGGACCTGTACAGGCTTGAGAGGTGGGCTAGTGCAAACCTCTTGAAGTTCAGCCAAGCCAAGTGCAGGGTCCTGCATCTGGGACATGGCAATCCCAAGCACAAATACAGGTTGGGTGGAGAATGGCTGGAGAGCAGCCCTGAGGAGAAGGACTTGAGAGTGATGATGGATGAGATGCTAAACATGAGCCCAGAAAGCCAACCGCATCCTGGGCTATATCAAAAGAAGTGTGGCCAGAAGGTCACGGGAGGTGATTCTACCCCTCTACTCTGCTCTCTCGTGAGACCCCACCTGGAGTACTGTGTCCAGCTTTGGAGTCCTCAGCACAGGAAGGATATGGACATGTTGGAACGGATCCAGTGGAGGGCCACGAGGATGATCAGAGGGCTGGATTACTTCTTCTATGAGGACAGGCTGAGAGAGTTGGGATTGTTCAGTCTGGAGAAGAGACAGCTCTGGGGAGACCTTAGAGCAGCCTTCTAGTACCTGAAAGGAAGCCTACAGGAAAGCTGGAGAGGGACACTTTGTCAGGAAGTTTAGTAATAGGATGAGGGGTGATAGTTTTAAACTGAAAGAAGGGCGATTCGGATTGAATCATTAATGATCAGATTAAGGTCCCTTCCAACAACAACCATTCTATGATTCTAAGGTGCTCATCAAAAAGAAAAGCATGAAAATAACCCTAAGTAGAATACAAAGGGTCTACACTTTCTTTGGTAAATGCTTATAGGAACCAATATTTATTTCATTCCTTAAAGAGATGGCTAACGATTTCCCATTACCTTATTCTACTAATCATCCTGTATAAATTACTCCATTCTGGTTTCAATATTATCGTGATTTCAGTGACCAACATAAGTATACTGGAGTTCTGATATTAGGAATGAGATCAAACTAGTGTCAAGATTGATAATTTCAAAAAGAGGCATCAAATCCAGGAAAACTCCTTTTCTGTGCCCCAGTCTGAAACAATTTCTTCCCACAGACAGTAAGTTCTGGAGCAGTGACCCAATTCAAATGTTAAGAACCAAGTCCTTCTGAAAAGGTCACAGACTTTCCCCTGCCACAGTTGGGGACCTATTAAAGGATGAAAAGATAGGATGAATAGATTGAAATTAACTTTTAAACACATAATATTAACTACATTTTCAAAAGCATATTTATTTTACTTTGTGCAATGCTTTTTTTTCCTATATTATTAAAAGAACACTGCGAGTATTGAGGCAACCTTGTATTTTTAAATATAATGAATTTGTCAATTTTGTTGTACTTTAGAGGATTATAAGTTACTTCCTTATTTTCCCTTCCATTTTCAAATTCCCATATATAAAATATTTTGAACTATCAGTACTTTTCAGTTGTAGATTCCAAATACTTCCATATGAAGATGTCCATGCCACCCTCTTTTTATATTTTATTTTTTCCACAGTAGGAAATTCAGATATACAAAAGAGAGGCAAGCATTTGCCAGGGGTACCCAGAAGAATTTACAACAGGCGAGAGAGATTTCTGGAGCTTTGTGCCTGTCAGGGACTCATTTGTTCATATCACATGAGAAACCATGTAAACATGCATACTGTGTTAATGCCTAATGACATGTCTACCCATGCCCGTATTCATTCAGATTATAAAAACAACAACCAACCAAACAACCAAAACAAAACTGCCATGTAGTACACAAAGGTCTTTGACGCCCATTTCTTCTATAAAACCACTGAGGTTTCATCCCTTCTTACCAGGTAGGCAAGAGCAGATTCTGAATAACAGCGAACAGACTTCACACTAAGTACAGATTTATAGTCAAACACCAGGATTGCCACTTACATAAATAAATATAAATTTCATAGTGCTGAAAGGATGCTTTTTTTTTTCTTCAGTATATATCTTATCAAATGGATAATTGGCTGTATTTCTTTTTATTGAAACTGTTCATGCTACTCATTAGTGTGGTGCTTTCAATGTAATATTTTGCTTTTTTTTCTTCTTCAAGTGGTTACATCTCCATCAGCTTAGATTCTCTAAAAGAAAATCCTGAATTTTGCACGTCTATGTTCAAGCTAGGTGAAGCGAGCTATACAGAAAAATAATAATTAAAAAAAAATCTAAAAAGACATAATTAGTCCCTCGCAAACTATATACCCAAGTATTTACTGAACTTAAATGAAAATGTATTTTTTATTTGAAAGCAAACCCTTGTTCAACCAATGTGACATTTTGCTAGTAGTTTTTATGCAGCTATATCAATCTTTAAATACCACCAAATTTGCATATATTTAGAAAATCTCATTTCTGTACTGATATTACAGTCATTGCAAAAGAAAAGACATCTTTATCTCAATGAGTTTTTAAGCAAAAACAAAATGAAAAAGCCTTTGTCAGGTAACTGAGACAAACAAAATTCAGCTATCAGAAGACAGTTATGCTGCCACAGAACAACTGCAAAGATACTACAAAATTTAAGTTTCTTAAGATAATACAGCACCGACTATAAATATCTACCTAGTCTGGCCCGTACAGAAAACAGTACAGTTTAATTAGTACAAAATTCCTTGTCTTAATGAATGTGCTAATACACAACTGCTCTTCCTGTTTCTGAGCTACAACGTACAGAGATACATAACTACACTAAGCCCAGTAGAAATCAAAGTCTATGCATAAAATAATATAGAAATAGAAAGGACTGGCTTTTGTTTGGGTTGGTTCTGTGTACTTAGATCCTCCTACACTGCACGTTTTAAATTGGACTATTTCAATACACAAGTCTTGCAGAAGAAGCCTGAACTATAAAATTCTTTTTCCTAAAAGTGATCCAAGAATGTATTTAGGAGTACTACAAATCTGGCAGACAGTTTCCATATAATTTTCTTCTGTAAAAAGAAAAAAAAAAAAACAACAAAAACATACTATGGGAAACAACAAGGGCCATGAAGCAAAGATATCTTTTGTTTGTTTCTTTGTAACCGAATGGTACATGATCAATTTTTCTTTAAGACTGAAGCCAACCTGAGATTTTAAAACAACGTTATCTTCTCACATTAAAGTATTTATTTCATTAGAATAAGCTCTCAACCTTTTTGAATAAAAATTCATCAGTTTTGAAGAGCCTTACAGAGTAAAATGTTTTCACCCTGCTCAGCTAGAAGAATAGTATTACCCTGCATCACTGACTACCCATCAGCTCAGTAGCTGAGGTTACCCCTGGGAAGGTGGATACAGATGCCTGTGCTTCTCCACACTCACAACAGGGACTTGAACTTGAGTCCCCTGCATTTACTGCAGCTGCCCTGGTCACTACCTTATTGAGATTTTAGAGCAGCCTGCACTTTTTCTCTCTACAGAAAAATGAAACAAAGCCTCAGTAGTTTATATAACAATGAATTCCTGTTTCAAGTAAAGCATCTTTCAAGTTTCTTTGTTACAAAGGAGAAAAGAGCACCAGTTCTGTGGTGGCAAAGACATTGATGGAAATTTACCGTTCAGCATGGCCATTACTTCTGGTTTGGAACAGCGTATTTACTTTAACTTCTCTGCATACTCTGGGAGCATACATTTTGCTTACATTTTTGTTAATATTAATATATTTGAAATGAATGGAGGTAAACGAAGGATTAATTTGCCTGGTAATAGAAATGTAATTATGCCTGTGGGATTTGAATTAAAAGCATCCAAATGTTAATAAGAACTAGTTATCTCCAGTGGGTAGCTGTGATTAGCTATTACTAGACTTGATCTTTTACAAATAGGGAAAGTTGCAGGGTTACAATCAAAGAAAAATAGGTGGTTCTTCTTCATATGAATCATGTTTTTCCTTGCATAAATCTTATCATCTAATTCTTTAATATTTGTCATTACAGATTTGGGAAGCCTAACCTTGAAACCTCTTCTCTGCTCATTCTGAACAAAGCAAAATGCCAAGAAACTCAGCAAAAACCAAGCCCGATGTTGTTTTCTTTAGGCAGTTTCCCAGAGATACAGTTACTAAAATATTATTTGTAAGTCATGTTTTAAGTGAATTGTGTGTGCCACAGAGGCATTAATTATTTCACGAGAAAAA
This sequence comes from Nycticryphes semicollaris, assembly GCA_013400055.1. Lineage (NCBI taxonomy): Eukaryota > Metazoa > Chordata > Aves > Charadriiformes > Rostratulidae > Nycticryphes > Nycticryphes semicollaris. The sequence continues at coordinate 1,335,124 of VXBJ01002547.1, read as the reverse complement.
GCTCTCAACCTTTTTGAATAAAAATTCATCAGTTTTGAAGAGCCTTACAGAGTAAAATGTTTTCACCCTTTGTCACTTGCAATATTATACCTAGTTAAGTCCCTGCATTATTCTTCCTCTACTATCATTACAGGGTTTTAGCTATATAGCTTTTCCCATTCTGATTATTAAAAAACATATTCCACTTAGAGCAGGCCTCTGTTGTCTCCTGGTTTTGTCAAAAAGAAAAAAAAAAAAAAAAAGAAAATAGATGCCTTTCAGTGTCCATTTTTTCCTGGGCAAGATTCTATCTCAGCGTACCCCCAGAAAAGTTGAGCCAATAGATGTGGTGAGTGAGACTGGATAGATTAATGAGCTCATTATAATTCATTAAAGAGTGATGTGGGGATGACTGCCCACTTTAATTAGTTTTATTACTGCAGGAAATTGTTTCATATGCCAAGCTCATCACCAAGCATGCCTGGAAAACATTAGAGTGGTAATCAGACTTGATACAAGAACCTTTCATTAGCCTGTAAGGCTAAAGGCACTTATAATGACAAGGAAAGTATTAAAATGACGGACATGAGACTGGTTAGCATAAAATAATTTATCATACCTAATAATTCAATTAGTAATAAACAGCACAATGGTGATTTCAGGTTAAGAATATGGTGGAACAGCCATGTCTCTATGACATACCATGTACTCTTCCTGTAGTCATGACATAAGCTGACAGTAATAGATTTAGAAGGTTTAATAGGTCAGGTATGCTCAGATAATAAATCCTAATGCAAATTAACTATGACTCAAATATTCTAATGAAAATGTTAATTGGTAACTGGAATTTTTTTAGAAATAAGTGGGCCTCTTTTTCCAGTCATACCCCAGATTAGTAAACACATTTCCATACAAACCCCAGGTAGAATAATAGTAGATTTGGATGAAGACAAATGGAAAATTAACTAAAGAGTCGTTCAGTCTTCAAAAGTCCTACTGAAAAAAGGATTGTGTTCTAGGATCCCCCTTTTTTTAACAATTAAAGGCCTAGAACAATTTATTACAATCAATACTACCACTACCTTATAATAATTTTAACTATGCTCTCTTTTTCTCTAAGCAACAGTAAATCTTCTTAAGCCCTACATTTCTGATTCATTGTATTTTGAATATATTGTTTAGTATTCCAGTATCTAAAGGGGGCCTACAGGAGAGAAGGGGAAGGATTCTTTATCAGGGAATGTACAGACAGGACAAAGGGTAATGCTTTTAAACTTAAATAGGAGAGAATTAGGTTAGATCTGAGGAAGAAATTCTTTACTGTGAGGGTGGTGAGAGACAGGAATAGGTCATCCAGAGAAGATGTGGATGTCCCATCCCTGGAAGTGTTCAAGACCAGGCTGGATGGGGCTTTGAGCAACATGGTCTAGTGGGAGATGTCCCTGCTCATGGCTGGGGGATTGGAACTAGATGATCCTTAAGGTCCCTTCCAATCCAAAACACTCTATGATTGTTTCATTCTATGATTATCAGGGTGTGTAATTTATCAAAAGTATTTGTTTTAATGCAAATATTAAGGGAATACCTATAAATGCCCCTCACTTTTTTATTAACGAGTAGAAAAAAAGTGATGGACCTATAGTCTAAATTGGTCATTGATAAGATCACAAATGACCAAATTCCTCAAAAGTAAGTCATAATGAAGTATGGCAAATTATGGTTGAGCATATCTTTAGTGACAGGAATTCTTTCCATTTTAATATAATTTTTCTAGTGGTTTTGGAGTACCATAATGCAAGATTTTTTTCTTTGCCTTCTCCCCCCGCCCTGCATTATATGAGATAATTAAACAACATAAAATAAAGTTGCCTCTAAAGTCATCTCAGTTCTCAAATGTAACATTGTATTTTCATGCCTGGTGTTGTTCAGCCACTCTGAACAGCCACTACCTCAAGCCATTCTTTCTCTTCAAATTTTCACAAACAAATCACTGATTAGTCTTGAATTTTCTAGTGAAAAAAAAAATTCTTTCTGATCACAGAACAGAGCAACTGTCCATTGTTATTTTGCTTCTCGTAAGGAAGTAAGTGTCACTAGCCTCTCACACTTTTGCATGAGCTTTATAACATATCCCTTGGCAAGCAGCCCCACTGGTTATTAGTGAGTATGATACTGTTGAGACTGAAAGGGCAGCAGCATCTGTCCATCAGATATTTTCACATGCCTATTGTAAATATGGTACATATTAACAGAGGGTGGAAAAAAATGGAACTAAATACAGCCAACACACAGACTTCTTTTATGTCTTCTGTACGGGTCTGTGGGCTGCTACCTTAAAGGCAGTCCTTGCTATTACTCTGTGACTCATGGTACTAATAAATTAAGTCTTACACAGGTTCTTCTGACAGAGGTTGTTGTTATGATCTTACAGAAGAGGAAGCTGAACAAAAAGGACAATGAAAAATCTCTGACTAAAACTCCCAAGTTTTTTGATTTCCATTTGTTGCCATGATCGTAATTCAGCTCTCTCTTTTGCTTGTTAATGCCTTTATACCCCTTAATCCTCCTTATCCCTGTATTACACCTGGGTCAAGCATAATTCAGTTCTGTATACTTTTCCCAAGCCACAGTGTTTCTGAGTCCAGGACCTTGCATTCCCAAAAGATTTCCAGTTATTTGAGGGTGGGTAGGGTGAATCAATACTATTGAAACTGAAAATATTTCCTGATAGAATTCCTGGGTCTACTTTCAGTCATTGAAACAGATGGAGAGGATTTTTGTGGGTGTTATTTTAGGAGTGATTAATACTGATTTCGCAATTGCTTAATATTTGCATGCTTTGCCCTCTTGTACATAATCTTTTTGAGGCTCAACAGTATCCTTAGCAACTGAATTGGAATTTCTAGTCCAACATGTGAACTGGGAATCATTACATATTTTAATAGTCTAATGTAAGGAGAAACATTTTCTGCAGTTTAAACTGTGAAGCAGTGAAGGGAAACAAAACAAACCCACCACATCATACCACTCCTTTTTCACATCCAGGTGGGAGGATTTGAGCAGATTTCAGCATAATTACTTGACAATTTTACACAATGGATTTATGGGAGCTACAGAAAACAGAGTGATTTCAGCAATCCAAGATAAAACAAGTTCATCTATCCATGTAAAATCATCATTGTTTATGTATATAGGATCAAGCTATCCATGGATTGGGTAATCCATGCAGACTGATGATTCTGCCCAGTTTGAAAACTGCCAAACTACTGTCTTCTCACCTTGTTCTCACTTGTATCTCATACTTATTATCTGCAGTTTTCTGGGAGCTGTGGAGTGGAACTGGGTTAAGAATCAAATATCAAGCAAGGCATAAAAGAGACATTGCAGAACAGTTCTGTCTCGCTAGTTTAATTCTCTCTGAACTTAAGGTACAATTGCCCTTGATAACATAAAATTAATGTAAAGGCTGGTTTTTTTCTCTTTGTTTGAAAAGCCACTCAACACAGTAAAAAGTTGTGTTTGCCCTGGAGTAAGACTTAATTGGTTTGATTTCAGTTTTGTCTAGCAAGGCGATTATCTTGCTTTTTAATTCAAAAGGCCTATCACCACATTTATTTTGCAAGGGAGAGGGAGGCGGTGTGGAGTGCAGAGAGGAGGGAAACAACAAAGGATATTCTGGAGTTTGGAATTATTTCTTATTTAGAGAGGGAAAAGAAGTAGGGGAATACTGCATGCAAGTGAAGACACTTCTTGTTTATAGTTCAAATATTCTGAAAAGTTTCATTGTCTTTACTACCAATGCTTTATTTATTGTTGTGCCTTACTAACATATTAACACGCTTTTAGAACAGTTCCCTGAGATACTACAAGACTGATTTGCATAACTTCCATTTTCTCTTAAGGCTACACAACAGAACCCATTTGTACAGCTAATACTTAAAGTTCTTACAATAGAACTGCTATTTAGATGTTTCGTAAAATACTGTCATACACAATAAAGACACAGTAGGAACATAATTTGTTTACTTATGAAGAGAATACTCTGAAAAACCCTGTTGACCTGGTCACTGAATCTGTAAATGATGCTAATGATGTTCCCTGTTGTCATTGAATATTCAATTTATATCCGTCTGGCTGTGGAGAGAATACAGTCACATTTTTACCACTCCCTGTCAGTTGTTAGTTGTCACTGAAATACTTGCCCACATACAGAAGAATCTTAGTTTTGTTTCATTTTAAAAGCTAATAGGAATAGGATTCTTCCGATACTCAGAACTATGTATGGATGTACAGAAACATATGAGCTACACTTTCAAAACAGACATCTAATTTCAGTTCCTTCAGTTTTTGGGTACCTGACATGGAAGAGCCAAACAAAGCTCTTGAGAAAGCACTCAAAAAAGTGTATATTCAGTACATTGTCAGGCAAGAGTCACTGAAAATTGTGGTTATTTTTGCTGTTTGGACCAATTGCATTTATCAAAACTATTATGTTGTTAAAAATAATTATTTCTTTCAAGAAACACAGTCCAACTTTTAAAACAAATTATATATGAATGCACAAATTACATTTCCTTTTTTCTTAAGTTTTATTTAGCTTTAATAACAAATTGTGTTTTTTAAAAAGATGGTAACATAGTCCTTCATTGTGTTATTCCTGCTTTATTCACTGCAGTGTATTGCATTATATTTTATCAAGTATATCTTTTTGAAATCCACATTGAAATCTATGGTATTAATCACATTATTCTCCTCTCATGAAAGATAAACCTACATTTTCCATCATTATAACCTGTTCAAATCAAATTATTTTCCAAATAACATCCCCGATCTGTACCAATCTATATGTCAAATTCAGTCTTTGAGACTCTCATTTCAAAGATGTGCGAGATCTCAGTCATTCACCTTTATTTAATTTGAAAAAAAAGAAGTACTTCTTGTCCTGTACTCCATATTCTTTCAACATACATTTTAAAAAAAAGATGAAACCCAAGCAGCAGCCCTATCCATGAAAAACAATAACAAGGCAGAGAATAAACTAAGAGAATTGATGAAAAGCAATCAGCATAATAAGCCTGAAATAATAAAGAACACATATTTCTGCACCTAAAATAAAAAGCCAGTTATGCCTATTAACCTGTACCCTGATTTTGCTAGCACATAAATGTTTAACAATTGTTAGCATTGACCACACTCCCTCTTGCGCAGCTAATTACGTGTTTTCAGGCTTAAAAGTTCTTTGTCTTTTTGCTCAATTCACATTACACAGAACAATTACCTTATGTCAGCAAGTTAGAAATGGAAGAAAGGGGCATTTCCTTCTCAGTTAATCTCAGTTGGAGATTAAATGAAAATCTGAACAAAAGATGAAGGGTATCAGAGTATCAGGGTAAATCCAGCTGATGGACACTGAGTGAACTCTTTCTGAGAGCTGTTGGCAATGCTTCAAACACTTGTCATTCAGAGATCTTTGGCCTGATAGAAAAGTAAGCAGAATTTAGCCTTAACTATTCTTTCTCAGCTGCTTCTATATTTATGCACCATTGGCATTTACTTTGTCCTATAAACGTCAAATGCTAGCTCCTGAAAATACAAAAAGCTGATTCTGCAGTAAAAGAGCAGAAGTTTTAACTAAAATTAGTAGAGAAAATCATCTGAGTGTGAAACTGCTGTAGAAATACACATGAATACACGCGGTTTCATCTGATTATTCTCCCCACCACCCCTCCCAGGAATTTAGATGTGTGAAAATCTTACGACAACAATTACAGAATGACTTAGAAAATTATGTAGTCCTGGAGATCCTGTCCTTCAGTGCCTTTCAGACTGTGGATGAGGAGTTTAATTAAGGCTATAAACTAGGGATAGAGATGATTTCCATACCTATATATATGATTAAACACCTGTCGTAATGAGGTCCTGATCTTTAAAGATCATATTAAGCACTTTATCTCACGGGTTAAATCTTTGAAGCAAACATCTGAATTTACTGCCATTGTTGTTCAAATGACTCATTTTCAGAGGAAGTTTTCATCACATTAAAAGGTGCTTCATTAAAAGGTGCACATTAAAAGGTGTCTCATCTCTACCCTATGGAGAAATATGCTTTGCTTCTTTTGTCTGCTATATATACAACAAGAACTCATGCAAAAGACTTGAAAACATTAACACCACATCTGTAGTCTATAACAACAAAGCCAATTACATCTGATATGGTGCACACTCAGGGTCAAATTGTGAAATGTTAGGAAATTCACTGTCATTTTAGTAAGCTCAAGTAATGCAGAATCAAGCAAAGGTCATGAATGTTTTTGGGGTTTTTTTGCAAACATAAGAATGTTTTAGGTTAAACAAGTTTGCCTGTTCATTTATAGATACAGATATAGTTTCACACAATACCAGCAATGCCACAGCACAGACTTCCTTCCATGTACATGGAACCAGATCACAGAATCACATAATAGTTAAGAGTTAAAAGGGACTTTAAAGATCATCTCGTTTCAACCCACTGCCATGGGCAGGGACACCTCCCACAGACCAGGTTGCTCAAAGCCCCATCCAGCCTGGCCCTGAACACTTCCAGGAATGGAGCTGGAGCAACCTGTATCAGTGGCTCACCACTCTCACAGTAAAGAATTTCTTCCTAATGTCTAAAGTTGAATCTCTTTCAATTTAAAACCATTACCTCCCATCCTATTGCACCACTCCCTGACAGAGTCCCTCCCTGTCTCTCCTGTAGCCCTCTTCAGGCACTGGAAGGCTGCTATAAGAACTCCCTAGAGACCTTTGAGGCTGAACTGCCCCAACTCTCAGACTGTCTTCATAGGAGAGGTGCTCCAGCCCTCTCTTCATCTTTATGACCCTCCTCTGGACCCATCCCAACAGGTCCATGTCCTTCCTGCGCTGAGGACTCCAGAGCTGGTGAACGTTACTGCATGCATTATCACTAACAAAATAATTACTTTTGCACAAAATTAACCCTCCACCCCTCCACAAAAAGGCCATTGCCACAATATTCATGGAACTAGATTCTCATCCTCGATATATCTCCACAGTTGTATGGGCAGGGAGGGTTTGCTCCATGTTTTCCCAAGAAGTGTTTGCAACTTCAGTCACTGATAGTCTGAACCAGTAAACACAGGCTTTGTACTTACTACTAGACGGTAGAAATGTCAATGGAACTACTCAAAGTAGTAAGCTTGTGTTATACACCTACAGGAGAGAGCAGTAGTAAACTTTTGTATCCTGCAGAGAGATGAGCTCATACTTCAGAGAACTGAAAGAGCTGATTTTTCAGAGATATCAAATAGAATTAAAACCCCAGAGCAGAACTTCTCCATTAAAACAGAATCATAGATTTTCTTGATTCAATGGAAAGAAGCAACTTACGGGAGAAACACAAGGGTTTATGGCATCATAAAGATCAATTTGGGCAACCTCTATTTTGCTCTATACAAGAGCAATGTATATTCTGCTAAGCATTTTATTGCCTGGCTGGTTTATAATTTTTCACTCTCACCCCAACATCTTTTAAATTTGTTGGTATGGAGCCAAACCTGTCAACAAAAGGATGAAATTGTTTCACTCTTCATAAAACATTTACTGATTAACCCTGTTATCAGTTTTCTACTGAACATCACAACAAGGAAAATCCTATTGCACTGACACAAATGAGTTGTAAAATGCTTTAGGAATGCTATTAGCCTTTGTAATTCCAGTACTCTGTAATCAGAGTAGTATATATGCATTAACTATGAATGAGATCAAAAGGCATTAAATTTCTAGACACCAGAAGTAAATAAAATTCTAATTTATTAGCAAAAGAACCATTTGCTGACCATTTGCTGCAAGAGGAAGTTTGCTGACTCAATCACTTTTCTCAATACTAAAGAAGGTGCCATTATATGTTCAGTATAAGTATATATGGCACACCTAAGCAAGAATAATAGATATATCTCAACATATTTCTAGAGAGCAATCTTGCTAAAGGTTACCTACAGATTAAGCTCAGTCCTGGTTCAGACACAGTTCCTTATTCAAAGACTCCCAGAGCCTGCCAATATCCGCTTGTTGAAATTGGGTTGAGAAAGGATTCATGTAATTTTGAAAGTGATGCTTTCTCCCCTGCTTATCAGGCCCAGCGCTCCAGAAAGCCTAATAAAGTGCTTTTGCATGTGGTGACACAAACAAAGCCCCAAATCATAGGAAGGGAGAAGAAGAAATATAAAGCCACAAAAGAAAAGTTAAGCTAGAGGAAGTTATCAAAATTAGTGAAAAAGTTTTCAGCTTTTGATAGAAAGTACGACTGAAAGGAAAAACCATAAATAAAGAACAAATGTCACAGAAAATCTGAACTTAATTTTTTCTGGTACAATTTATAATAATCAATACTAAAACAGATACAGTAATGTAAATAGGGCCATATTATGTATAAGTAGAATATAACTTTCTTGTACAAGAAATACTTCAAATTAGTATTATATTAAATGTCCAGTCTTTTGATGTGTAAGAAAGTAATTTGCTGAAAGACTGGATGTAGTATTCCTCCACTTCCATTCTTGCCTTGTAAAGAAAGCCAATCCTGCAGAAATCATCTAGAAGAAATAATGGCGTAAGGAATAAAGTCAGGGGTACATCAAGAAATGCCCACGGCTGGAAAATTCTGAGTATTCAATAATTTTTAATGAGGCAGCCCCACTGGAAAATTGCTGTTCCAGCAGGAAAAAGAGATTCAAGTCAATGAAAAGGCAGCAAAGAGATATGAGTTTCATGTCACAGTCCATAAGAGACAAGACTTTAATGAGTTAAAAAAAAAAACAAAGATCAACCAGACCTTGAGTAGACAGTGCATCTGGACAGGAATATAAGCTAAGGATCATTGCCCATGTGGGGAAGCTGAGAATTACAGATAGAGAGTAAAAGACCAGAGCAAATGAGACAGCACACGGAGGTGAGGGGGCCCTAACTCTGGATGTTGAATGAAAAGTGTGGGATTTGATGGAAGCACAAATATGCCTAATACTTTTTTTTTAATCTCTTTTTTTCTGTTCTCTAGACAATGCTATGATCGCTACACATTATTTCTCTATCACTTTCTCTATATTCAGATAAAAGAGCCCACACATGGCTGGCAGAGCCTCCTCAATTCAACCCATGTCTTAAAATAGCCACACATTGTGCTCACTCTCCTAAGACAGAAAGGATGGATCACCATCTCATAGAAGCTTCACTAGTTAAGATTTTTTATAATTTTATATGGTACCTATTTTAGTATCAACAGAATGGTAATCATAATAAATGTGATTTAATGGAGAAACACGTGTTTCCTGAGACAGATTTGCCAGAAAATAATATAAGTTTGCTCTAAGCTTCATCTAATAATCAAAATTAAATACCAGATGGTATTAAATTTTGCACAGACAAAAACATTTTCTCTATGCTTTATGTCAGTATATCTTCATGGCAAAAAAAAAAAATTAAAATATTACTTTTTTTTTTTTTTCCTTTTAATGTTGGCGAAACTGTTATAAGAAGGTATTTGGTTATTTTTAAACACAGAATGGCCAAAGAGTGATCTAGCTAATCACAGGATAGCGCTGAGGGGAGACTGGACTAGATGACCTTTTACAGATTCTTCCAACCCAAACTATTCTATAATTCTATTATTCCGTCCAGAAAGAAAACCAATGTTAAACCAGGTTTCAAAACCAGAAATAACCCCACAACTCTAAATGTGGGCAACAACTTGCCTTGATATTTAGAGCTTCCAGAGCTCAAAGCTCACAGCACAGGCTAGTACAATTACTTGTTTCCCCTCACATAAAAAATGTTTTATATTTTCAACTTTACAAAAAGCATTGATGCTACATAACCTTAACTCTTAAAATCATAAGAAACACAAGATCAAAATAGGAAGATGGCAATAAGCCACATAAACAAGTGCAACATGAATTAATCTCTGATGATATAATTTTGAAAAAGTTTGGTAAAAGTCAGAAGATTTTCTCAGTCACAGTTACCCAACTCTAATCAGGATGAAATGAAAACAAATTACACTCATTTAGACTGCTAAGCACTTCCTGAATCTGATTTTTGTTTTTGGAAATCTTTAGAAATTAATCATGATTTGACAGATCTTTTACCCGTAGAACTATGTTCCCAGGGTGTAAAATACATGTCATGCAACACTCAAATAATATCATATCCCATAGAACTATTAATCATATAACTTGTCACTGATTAAAAGGAACATGTATCTTTTTTGAAATATTAGGTTGCCGCTGTATCCCTATCAGAAAGGTTAAACAGATTTATCTTGCAAGTACAAATAGGATGGTCTTGATATTTATCAAACATTCCATTTGGGATCACAGGTCTGTGCTTTCTTTTAGCAGACATTCACTACTGTATACTCACTTGGCAGATGCACAGTATCTTAACTGTATGTGATGGCTATTTATTCTGAAACATCAAGTTTGTTAAAATAATTTCCCTACATATCTGAGGGTATGACTCCACTTTAGCTCTTCTATTTTTTTAAGATCTGTTTGTGCAATAGCATACCTAGATAAAGACCTTGTCAATAAATATGGGAGATTATCACATTTTCATCTGTATTTGGCATGGCCATATAATAGGAGAACGTTAGATAATCACTGTGTTTTTTTAAAGGAAATAATTGTTACACTTACAATCAGAATATTGTTATATTATAAATATGCAAAATTTAGTTGCTGAATTGTTTGAGTGCATGCTCCAATAATTAGGACTCTTCCTCAAGAAAGCATTCCTGTTCAGTATGGCTGCTTTCCTTTTGAAGAGCACACTTTTAATGACTCTTGGATCTTATTTCCACAGCACTGAAAATGTCAGAAGCAAGCACTAATGAACCCAAGCACATGTGCAAAGATAAGCACCTGCTTATATTAGATCTACTTTCAAGATCATAAAAGAAAGTTGTTGCAGTTGAAGTTACATTTTTCAAAATATTTATTAAGTCAAGAAGTGCAGTATGTCAAAGTGTCTTCAAATACCATGTGAAGAAAACTTCTTATGTTTTAGGTAAGACATCAGAGGTATAGAAATAACTTTTAAAGAAAATTGTAGGATACTTGATTAATATATTTGGGAGATCTACTGTAAAATCAATATATTGACAAAGACACCAAGGTTATATGGACATTTCTAGCAGCCTCTTATACTTCAGTGGACAAATTTATTCAGTAGAAAGTTGAGAGTGATTTATGTATTGTGGTGGCTTTACAAAACAAGAAAACAGTATATGAACAGCAGTAAATATAGACTTGGACAAGTTTCCCAGTAAGAAGGAAGAGTTTTACAACATGACTTCTTTAGAAATGTATTTAATGTACTAAAATAAGTAGGTGCCTTGTATAGATTGATGAATGTATGTTTGGGTGTGTATTTTACAAACCATGTACAATTCTCAAATTATTTTTTCAGACAACTCTGTATGTCCACATGCTGTGTAAATTGTGCAGCTACTTTTTATACTAAAGACTTACATAAATAGTGTTCATAACTACAGTAAATTTTCTCCTTTAATTATCATCAATGACATAACACAGTGAATGCTTTTAACTGATATTAACAATTTTGCATATTCAAATGAATCAATAATGGATTTTATAGCAAGTATTAGAAATACTTTGGAAGGCTTTGACGATATATGTTTGCAGGCCAGTCCCCAAAGAAAAAGGTATAAGCTAACTAAAATATAACAAACTCTTGACATTTTAATCTTAAGCACTGTATCTGGCTGCTCTATTTGCAATTTTCAAACACTAAACTTCCATACAAAGCTTTGTTATGCACCAAAGCAGGTACTAACAGGAGATGCTTAGCAGTGGCTTTTAAGGAATATTTCCTTTTAGATAACAGCAATTCTTAGAAGATTTGACTCGAAGAAAGTAGTAACATTTTGCACCCAAAATATCATTTTTTATGTCTTATGTTAAGCAGCAAAACTAAGTAGCTTAGTGGGTGCTTTTGAGAATGTTAGCTAATACCAGCCAGTTTTGAGTAACAACATCTGGAAGAGCTACATTTAAGAAAGAATCTCCTTCCTGAAATCAGCAAACCATTTCATTTCTGTCTAGGCTTTTTCACTTTACAGACTCTTAGAAATGGGTGGGAAAATCAGCCCCAACAAACAGTGAAAAACACAACTATTTCTTATACCTCTGACAACATTGAAACTTCAGCTATAGCTATATTCTCCTGGTTTATCTTAGCATTGAACTGCACACTAACTAAACACCCAGTTAATCTTCTGTCTCTCACCCTCTTCCTCCTCACTCAATGATGGAAAAGTAAATTTTCAGGTTAGAAAATAATTTAGTGATTTTCATTTGATCAGGCAAAGTTGTTTTTAGACACTGCTGATGCATACCTTTTTGCACAGGCAGAATTTCCCAATTCAAATACAATGCTTTCCCAACAGCAAGAGAAAACAAATGTTTCTGCAGAAGCTTACTGTAAAAGCTCCTGCAAAGGGACACTAAATAAATGTGATTTTCTGAAGAATTAAATAAGAGAGAATAGAGGGGAATTCATAAGTAGAAAGCAAGCTACTTTCCCATATAGACTAAACATTACTTCAGAAAACTAACCTTGCTCCTGTGAGTCCATCACATATAAGTCAGTCAAACTAGTATTACTGAAATGTGAAGCCACGCCATTTCTGTACAGGTTGGCCAACTAGCTAGAGAAGCAGCAAACCCTTGGCTTCTCTCCCTGTTCAGACTTTCTTGCAGGTGGGCTCATGAGCCAATTTTTTACTACCACTAATTTAAGGTATCTTCTGGTACTCTTTGCCATTTGGCTTTCTTGCTCCTTGTTATCTTTCNAAAAAAAAAAAAAAATTATGCCTTGTGAGGTCTATCATCACTTCATACCTGTAATATTTCTATTATGACACGTTTAAAGTATTCCTTTTTTCTCCATCTTGCTAATTGCTTTACTAAAAGTTAATTTTGACCGGTTAACTGAAACATTGTTATTAGGCTCTAATTGCCACAGAAGTCTGATGGATGTGTTTAGGAGCAAGAAACTAGAATTGCTGCAACAGAATTTGAACATGGATCTAGCTGACTTCACAGGCAGTTTCATCTGTCTAGTGATGTTACAATCTTGCTTTTCATACAGAAATTATATCTTCTTTCACTTCTGAGCAAAGCATCAGCTTTGAGATTATTTTCTACAGAAAACAAATAGGACCAAATCCTACAAGTATGAGTTTTGGTGTTTGGGTTTTTTGTGTTTGTTTTTTTGTTGTTGTTGTTGGGTTTTGTTAGGTATTGGTTTTTTTTAATTAAGTCACTGGAAAGATGAAACCTTATGTCACCTATATCATTACATGACATCTTTACCACTCTGTTTCTAGCCTCTCATCCACCTGACAGGAAAATGAAGGGATGAAAATATTAATTTACTAATGGAATTTTCATTATTATTTTAATTTCAGTTTCATTACCTGTAAAATGAAAAGAAGTATTTGTTACTGCTGTGATATGAGAGAAAAGGAAAAAGACTTTAAAAGAGAAAAATTGGTAATGAAATTTTGCTTAGAATTCAATGTATTAAATGACAAAGACATCCTAAACTTTCAGACTGTATGTACATAATATTGTAGATGGCTACTACAAACTTAATAAACAAAATTCTGAGGTTAGCAATCTTTATCAAGCAGCTCTCCTGATCCGAACTTATTCATTTGGGGACAATGCTACTTAGAAGGGAATCTAATTTTCATTGAAGCTGTCAAATAGGCATTTTTTTTTAACTTCATCATATGCATGAGATCAAAAAGAACTAGAGTAAGGCAATTCCAACATGTTTCCTGTAACATAAGGTGTCAATCAATCTGAAGCTCTGTTGTGTCCACGACAGGGACAAACTAATTAAGACATAGCTCTATTAGGGAAGGCATTGCCTATCCCTTTCACGCACACCGGATCTAATCTTACCAGTTTGATTGAACATCCTCATACCTGCCAAAAAGTACTAATTAAATCATAACATTCATAACAGTCAAAAAGTCAGATGCCAGCATGGACTATATGATGTGAATTAATATTCTTATTACCAATTAGCACTCCCATAGTTTTTGGTATTCAGCCTGCAGTACCGTGTTCATTGCCCTATTCTTATGTATTTTGGCATGTAGAACATTTGCATGTACTAATATTTTGCACATCTACCATGGATGCCTTCTGAGTATTTCAAAGGATTAATAAAATTAGTCTCATTATACCACTAAAAAGAATAAGTGCACTCTGGCAGTCCTGCAGATAGAATTCAAATCACCTACATTATCTCCCCCAGGAAGATATGCAGCTTCTGGGAGAGAATTTCCATATCCTCACATTTTCACTTTTGTACCTGAAACCCAAGGCCATCTTTCTCTATAAATAAACTACTAAAATAGCACAAATCTTGCAGTATTTGCAATGCAAACACATTTTTGTAAATCACAAATGGAAATTCCCACCTCTGCAATCTTGTCCCTTTTGTCTATCCAGAAAAAGAAAGAAAAATCCACGGCTACTTTTGAAAAACCACAGGTAAGCATAATACTTTCTTCTTCTAAGGCACTTGTTAAGAACCTTTGATTGACATTTGATTTACTTTTTTTTTTTCCTCCTTTTCCTTTATTGCTCTCTCCTCTCATGAAACAAAGGAGAACGAGAAGATGAGTAGGCTGCTGTCATCAAGAGCTCCACACATGCAGCTCTGAAGAAGAGCAGGTGTAATAAAAAAAAAGCCCAAAAAAAGCATGTTTACAGTAAGTATTTCTGTAAGAAATATATACCTTTATCTTATCTGTGGGTGGGTATGTATCCGGGCAAAATCAGTTCCCAAGTGAGCCTGCTAGTAAACTTTACAGTAAAATAAACTTTATATTAAACTTCCTAAAAAACTCCATAGTCTGAAGGGCCTTTAACTCCCACAACCCAAAAGGCTCTGCTAGGATTAAAACAAGAACATATAACTTTTCAAGTAGAGAGAACTTTTGAGCTTTCTAGAGAGAACCGAACAAAACCACAGTCACTTTTAAGCTGCCCCCATGCCATGGGAGATATCTCCCTTGCTTTGCTGGCCTGGCTTGAACAGCCCCTCCCACAGAGAGCTTTTCCCAGGGACCTAGGACTGCCTATGAGGAGCAGCTGGCTACCCTCAGTACAGCAGTCTGGACTCCCCACACAGTTCCTGGATCCATCTGCCCCTGGAGATGAGGAAGAGGAGGAGGAGGCTCCTTACCCTGGTGCAGGCTGGTTAGCTTTCTCAAAGGTACCAGAGATCTCCCCCAGCCTCCAGGGTGGGCCCATCTCAAAGGCAGAGTAATACTTATTTGTTTATATGAACTTAAGTTAAAAAAAAAAAAAAATCTGTTTTCTTGATCAGAAAAGCATCAGTTACATCACATAACACTCCACTACCTCTCATACTCCATTATTAAATCGAATTTGCTCCCTGACAGTGGTGCAAAGCTGAACTCTTGCTGCCTATTGAAGTCCTGCCACCCATAACCCTTCTCAGGTAAGTCTTATAGGGCTTCTCTTTATGTACCAAAGTCTCATTATCTGAGAAACTATGTCCTCATTCCTTGCATCTTTGCTTTCCATTGGTTATCCTTCCAGTGGGAGCATATTCTAGCCAATCACAGCTGGATGATTACATGTTCCTGACCAGAGCAGATCATTGTCACAGATATACTGAAAGCTGCTTCATTCAGACAATTTCGCTCTAGCTAGTCACACAGTGAAAAGGGTTTTTTTATGAATAGAACTTACTGTAAATCACTTATCTTTGGCTCACAGTTCAGTCAATAATTTATTGGAATGAGCAGCTCCTGTGCTAAGAGACCAAGTCCTGCCCTTTCCCTAACCCCAGCTCATTTCTCACCTGCATGCAAGTAAGGGGCATCAAACCATAACAGGGATCTCATGAACTAATAGGTGCAATGGCAGAACAGAAGTGAGGCTGGAAATATGACTGCTTCTTCTGGAAGCTTGGATTCTGCCAAGTTGAAAAAGACATTAAGCGAGAGAAGCACCAAGTAGCAAAGCAGAAGATCATGAGATATGGATCTGTGACTGATGAGTTGTTTGATTCAAGTGACAGCTCCGTGCTGCACTTTCCCTTTTATTTTCTTACTTTAAATTAGAAAATTTTCAAAATTTTCTTTTTAAAATGAAGAATAATAATCAACTTGTTAAAGAAAAGAACTAGGGAAGTTCACACCTTCTAGGTGGTGTATGACCTTGAGAAAGCCGCCCAACAACTCCATGCCTGTGCACCACAGTGTGGCAGCCCTGCCAATCTCTACTAAATATATATTGTTGCAGTGAGTTGCTTGGGGTTGGTTTGTTTGTTTGTTTTTAAATACTCTTAAGAATTTCACGCATTAAATAAAGATTGACAAGCATACAATTCATGCTGTAGGTCATCTGCTACACAGATGTACTTTACTGAATAAATTCTTATGGTTAAAGTGAGGTCATTTTGGATTACATTCCATTCTGGACTATCAAGTCTTCTCACTTCAAATTATAGTGGATGGTATCGATCCATGGTAGTTACATTTATTTGTGTGTTCAGTGTTTTTCACACAACTGTAAAATACAATGAAGAAAGCAGCCATATTCCACCTCTGTAGGAAAAGATCACAGGTCTTTTTCAAAACTGTGAATCCTTGCTCATATAACCAGAATCCACTGCTGAAAAGAGCTCAGCAAGCAAAGAACCACACAGCTCTGACCATCACAAAATATGCCTAAATCTGTTAACTACATAAAGTATTAAAAATTACTTCAAGTCTAATAAATTTAGCCTAACAATTACTTAAATAAGCTCTAGCCTAATAATTATTAAAATAAAAGTTTCCCAACTCTATAATAGTTTCTTGGCTTATAGGCTTGACCATATAGTGCCCCCATCTGGCACATAAATAACAGTTGATACTCCTAATAAAAAAACAGCATAGGAAGTTATGTAGGTACATTAATGCTTGCTGGATCCTTCCTCCTGAGGAATGAAACAGTTAACAATATGGACCTTTAAATTTAATTTTAAAGTGTCAGTGGGTGCCTTAGTCGACTCTTCACAGTGAGATGATAGCTGTCATGCAAATAATATTATCCTTACAAGTATATAATTTTGTTAAGGCGTTGTTGTATTCCTAGGTAACTGACTAGGGATTCATACCTTTTAAGATCTCTTTTGTAGTCATTTTATCTATCAGACATTTATTCAGTGCTTTTAAATAATTTTATAGCTAGAGTTGCAGCTTAAATAAATGTCAGTAATTTCTGTAAGGTATTTCTTTGAAGTATGTTGTTTTGCTTATACCACCATGATACCTGTAAATACTAGTTTTCCTGCCAAATGGTTTTAATATAAGAAATGGCTATCAACATTTGTCAAGATCATTGAGTGCGTGGAGATCAACCCGCTCTGCAGGATACTCCTAATAACACCACCAGGGACAAGGCTACGCTGTGGCCAAATGAATCACAGTAGGAAATACAGTCAGCTCTCTGTAAAAATCCCCAGCAGTCCCCAAATTCTTATTTTTAAAAATTCAGTTGCCTAAGGGACTTGGAAGGAGTAAGAATCATTCTACAAGAAACTTGTATAACACAGTAAAATTTCAAAAGTTGCTCATATTTTTCATGACATCGTTCTGCAATGATACAAAAGGAATCCTCCCCTTTAGTTGTATTAGCAGCACTTACTGTATACTGTACAAGCATTTTTATTTAAAAACAGGATTAACATAAACTGTCACACTGCAGACTGTATTTGAACCCTTTTTTAGATAAAATAAATAGCTTTTCTGGTGTTATGTGATATTTTGTGCAATATTTTTTTTCTGTAAGAGTTGATATTACAGAGACAAAACTGAGTCAAGAGGGTGAAATGATGAACATGTTGTTATTTAAGACAAGATAGGAAAGAAAAAACAAAGAAAAACAGATTAAAAAAGCTACTTGATAAAAGCAGGGAAAAGAAATATGGCTGCTGTTGCTTTAACCTAACGATTGGTGAATTCCACTAAACATCTTGGTTGTAAACATTTTGGTTATGTTGCCAAATGCTCAGCTATGCTCAACAGCCTAAGGCTCCACAGTGTGACAGAGTCAGGGTGAGTTTTTTTCACCCCATAATGTGCATATACAAAGGAATGAAAATGTTACTTGCTTCATTTGAAGAAATTGTACTTCCTTAACCTAAAGGATTTATGAGTAACTTTCTTTTAACCATTCTTAAGCCTAAATTGATCTTATTATACCTACATCTCAACTGCAGAAAAGAAAATAATTGCTGATAACAAGCTAGTATGGCTGAAAAGTTGCACAGCACAGCTTATATATATTGTATATCTGCAGGGCTATCTTTTCAGCTGAACTCTTTGATGAATTTCCCTGGCAGTACTTTAAGTTTTGTAACGTAGAGAAGTTAGGTTAAAAGTATCTCTCCTACATTAATCTGCCTTCAGACTAATTTAATGCAGGTACAAAGTAGAACATCAATCACATTGATTAGGATGATAATTTTAATTAATGCTTCAGTCACTGGTCCAAGCTATAGGTCAGTGGTATCCCATAGTGCACGTATTATGGAGGTGAGAAGTTTGATTTCCTCAACAAAAGACAAAAGAAAAAAAGTTTGTGAAAATATTAGAGAAAGGATTGAATACAAATGGACACTTGTAACTCATGTCCTTGTAGCAGAAGAAGGACAACCTTTTTTTAGCAAATGCCTGTCATTTATATTTTCACACTTAAAGCCCTTTGTATACAGAGTACCAGAGGGGAAACAATGTAAAAAAGAAAAAAAGAGAAACACATTCCCATATGACGTGGAAAGGACTCTGTAGATAGAAAATAATAAAGAGCTGTACAAAGTAATATTCAAAGCAATATTTAACATTCTACATTTTCCATCAAATACTGCAATGCAAACTTGAAAAATAGCTTTTTCAGGCTTTCCATTCCTACAAACAAAGAATTTTTAGTATTATACTGATGCATCACATAGTGCCAATTATTTGTCTAATATTATATCGAATTGAAAGTTATCTTAAAATATAATAAATATTCCTCAGATATCGCTTCTTTATTTAAGGGGAAATTATCATTTCCAACATGATTGTGAATGTAGACATCTGTTTGCAGGGTGGGCTTGGCTCCCTAGTTTGGATAGCAAAGAAGTTGCAGAATTTTTGTTTTGAGTGGGAAAATTAGCTCTTCGACTAAGTCACAGGTCAGTGAGGAGTAACTAATAGCTAGAAATTGAAACCAGGAAAAACAGAATCAGTTCCCCAGCCTGAGATCAGGACAATGCGTGGTATCACCCGTACAGTGGAAATACCTCATGCACCTTTCTGTGAAAGAATGGTAACAATGCCTCTTCATCCTATAGGAGCATTATGAGGATTAATGTTTGCAAGAGCCTCAGACATACAGAATTCATTACTATTTATGATGATCAGTCCCCTCAAATTTGCATGCTGAAGATATCTAGATGATATGTGAGTAGCATTTATATGATGTTGGTAGTGATACATAAAAAAATGACAGCTTCATAACATTTGTTAATTTTTTCCCAATTAATTTCATTTACTCTAAGGACTTCTTTCTGGCTAAGAGGTGCATACTGCTTTATAAAATAGATTAAACCCAATAATAATGTTGGTTTAATTTATGGACAGATAATTCTGTGGGTTTTTTTCTTGTCATGATACAGAATTAACATTGTGCTAACAAATTTGCATTCATCCTCATGCATCACTGAGAATAATTATGGAAATCAGATAAAGAGTACTGGAATCAACCATTCTGTGGCTGTGGAGGGGCAGAGGATAAAGATATTCAAAAGAGGATAGAAAAGCAAAAAGCTTAAAGGATTAATAACTTAAAGACCTGTAAATCTTATTCATTCAAAATGTTTATAAGCATGGTAATAAACATCAAATACACAAACTTGCAATTGAAAGAGTGCTCTCAAGAATATAGAAGAGCATAAAGCAAAACAATGAAGATACCAGAAGTACAAGTACCATTCTGGTCATTTCTAATTATAACAAATACTTTGCTATCACAGCTGAAGGCTTTGCTGCTTCTACCCAGGGGTGGGCGAATAACACTGCTTATGATCCACCTGTTTGTGCCTGTGCAGAACACGAGAATGTCCTGAAACATGTGAAATATTTCCATGGGACAGGAAAACCGTTTTCCATTCAAATTTAATTGTGTATTGATATCACATCTAGTATTCAAATGGTCAGGTTCAACAAACTCCTTTCCACAAAATGCCTCCTATTAGTGGAGAAGAGCACACTATGGACAGAGCAGTGAATGCACATCCAGAACTGCTTGCAGAAAGATGCTGGGTTATTGAACTTACAAATACAGAAATATTTATTTTATATCCAAAGACACTTAAAATTTGATCAAAGTAAACTGGCCTATAGTAATCCATACAATCACTCAGAAATGGTAAGTCAACTTTGTATTCCTAGTTCTCCTCTTAAACAGTACCCTAACTTCATCCCACTTCACAGCTGCAATACCAGCATGAAAACAATATTTAGTATCTTTATTTTTTTCCTTGTAATACTAAGAAATTGGTAACTTTTGTGTGTGTGAAAGTCCTAAGTTCTTTAACACTGACATGCCAAATTAACTACTTTATTCTAAATGTTCACTGTCACCAGTTTTATTTGCATTTGTCTTTTTCATGTTTTTATTGCATCTATTTTTATAAGATACATAATTATACCCTACATATTTTCATTTAGTGTATGTTTCCTAAGCAATTTAAATTTGATGCAGACATAGTAGCCTGTGAAAGAGGTGAGGCTCTAGGTATTTTAGTAAAAGGTAAAGAAAAGCCTTCAACAATAGTATTAGTTTGATGTTGCTTGTAAAAACTTGATATTTAACAGGCCTTGAAAACAATTCTTTATTCCTCAGATCCAGTCTTCCTGTTGTTCAGTTTAGATAAAATGATTATTTTTGTCCAGAACTTTACTTCTATTTACTGATTTGTTGAAATAAACTGGCTATTTACACATCTTGTTCAAAGCACCAAAACCAAAGATTTGCTCTGTACAGACCTGTGAACCATTACATACTTCTCCCTTTCACATAAATATGAAACTTCACTCTGTTTTGGAAGAATCTTTCTATGTGGAGTAAAAAAAAATAAAATTGACCATGGCTGTTTATGTGCCCCACCACCTCATCAACTTCTTCAACTACACTGGCAGTGCTCTTTTTTCCTTTTGCTTTTCTCTATCTTTTTTATCTTAAATGGCAATTTGTAAGTGAATCATATCCACATCTTTTTATTTTAAAAAGTGTTTAGAAATTCTTATTATCCAAAAATTACGATATTTTTAAGCTGTCGAAGTTATCCATAAGCTACTTGAAGCACGAATGGCATTTTCCTATACATATTCCTCATTACAACACTACAACATGTCACCAACTTAGATTTTCAACATTAAAAAAAAAATCAAAACCTGACATTTTCCATTTTCTCTATCCCCAGTACCTTTCAGGACTCTTATTAATCTCTGATAAATGAAGAAGCCTGAATAAATAGATCTCTGATTCTACACATAAAATGAGACATAATTTTTCTGGGCTGCTATTAAGAGACAGATCATTCAACCACATTTAAAAACTTTTCAACAAAATCCAAAGATGTAAGATGCTCTTTTCCTTTTCCTGTTTTTTAAAAGATGGTGTAAAAAAGGGAAAAGACAACTTGGTTCTTGACCAAGCAATAGTTACCTTAAACACATAAGTATATTTCATTGATTGAAAATGAAGAAAAGGGCAGAGAGTAAACAGAATGCACATACTATGGCTTGAAAATGGCAATTTTCAGAAACAAGAAACTTACTCCAATAATTCTATAAACATGTTATACTTCTAATATTTAAATACAGAGATATTTTTTTTTTTTTTCCACATAGAGCTAGCTTTAACTTTATGCAAACGGTGGTGGCAAGAAAAAGAACATTTGGAAAACCCCAACCAAACGTTGTAAGTCACCTAGTCCAGCTGTATTACACAATCAAAGCCCCCTCCACCCCAGGCCAGTTTCCCCAGCAAAATTAAACAGCCCACTATAAGCACATGACTTCCAAGGGACATTATAATTTAACACAAGACAAAGCACGACCTAGGGACAACCACAAAC
>VXBJ01002547.1:1239565-1312901 GCA_013400055.1 Nycticryphes semicollaris | reverse complement strand
AAGGGGGGGGGGGGGATGTGACAAAAAATAAACCACAGCAAAGCAGCATTCATCACTTCTCAGCAGTACTTTGCTATACTAGAGCAGCAGCTGGAGGAAAGGCAGGGTATAGCTAGGTATTTTAAGTGAGACAAGGTGCCTGTGTTTCAGCAATTAAATCTTGCCTTTAATTTAAGGTGATTAAAATTAAGAGAATATATCCCATTCTCCTTAATGGCTGTCTAAATTGCTCACCAAAATATCTATCTCTTTAAACTCTAGGAGAGCATTATCAAAATCAGTCGCTTATTTTTAGTGTAGTACTTTTGAGGCATACAACTTGATAAGGATTTCAGAACGCCAACCCTGCATTTCCTCCTGTAGAGATGATGTTTGAAAACATGTGGCTGTGTCATTAACATTACTTATTTAGACACTCAGAAAGTTGTTTATATGTGTTTTAATAGATGAGTCAATGACCTTTTAAATGGCAGTTTTTCATTTAAAAACTTATTATCTGATGAAGCTGCAAGCTTTTTTCAAAAACATTCTAAGTTTCCATGCAAGTGTCTTTCAAAGGTTTTCTGGATGGAAAATGTAATCACTGGCCAGAAGGAAAGAGAGACCACCTGCTACCATGAGGATACTTGTCTGAGACATAGAAAAACCATTTTCAAATCCCTGGCTTGTTTAATTTATTCTAGGAAGAAAAAAAAAAATATCTATTTTCTAATACATACTGGAAATGGAATCATTATTATTAAATAAATTCTCACATTGCAAATAGCCCTACATTTTACTTACATTGAATGAAATTTAGGAAAACACTCCAATTTTATCAAATTTACAACAATACAACCACAAAAAATACTCTTGGGTTGGAATGGTCAATATGCATTTACATTTTCACTTCCAAAGCTATTGAGGGGGGTAAAATGGTCAGTACAGGTTTAAATTTTTACTTCAAAAGTAATTGATGCCTCCTACTCTCCATGAACTGAAGGAACATGCCAGTGTAGCCAATGGACACTGCACCATTGCTCTAAACAGAATTTAACTCTGAAACCCTTGGAATACTTCTGCTTAGTAAAAGAAAGTCCATCATATTTTCCAAATGCCAATGTCTGTATTTACTTATGCCTATCGGTCCCTAGCCAAGGGAAATTAGGAGGATTTGCTATCTGTATTGAGAGGATTAGGACGAAGAACTTTAAGTGCTCTTTATGGGGGATATCAGGATCCTCCCATGAAGCTTCAAAAAAATCTTTTTTCATAGTCTTACTGATAACACATTTTCAGCAACCTGTAACGCTACAAGTTTTATGACTTTTTAATCTTAGATACAGAGTACTCAGCAGGGAAAAAGTACCCTGTAGGTATGTATCAGAATTCACTCTGTGATTGTGTGTCTGCCTAAGGGAAGACACCTGAACAAACTTCCTATCTACCCTTGTAGAACTGATTATATTAATTTTTAAGTTATGCTCATAACCCTGTTAACTGGAAAAAAGTAATGATGCTTTCCGCTTGCCTTTGTTTGAAGTATCATCTGTGTTTCTGGTTGCTTTTGGAGACATTAGTAAGACAGATATTAATCCTATTTCTATCTGAGAAAATAACGGAATTTATAGCATTAAAACATCAATTTTGCCTAAGCCAATGGCTTGCAATTTTTAAATGTTGTAACGTGTCCTTGTACCAGGACAACTGTACTTCTGAGTACTTCTCACACAAATTTCTTAAATTATCCCACATTTCAGGTGTTAAGGCCTTCACATATTACCTCCCTAGAACTATTTTATTCTTAGACCACACTTTGAGCTGCAAGCCCTGAAGAAAATTGTGATCTCAGGAAATACCACCTTGTGTTCAGAATGTGTAAATATTTGTCTGACTAGTCCATACAGGAAGCCTGGAAGGTACATGTCACTCACAGGCACTCAAGGAGACCTGTCTGGGTGAGAAATTCTTCCTTAACTATAAATCAGTCATTCAGAGCAGAAAAGAATATCCATTGAGGGGTTCTTGATAGTCATTCTCTTCTATAGTCTGGTTTTTAACACTTCATTACACTTAGATTGGTTAGTAAACAAGGATGGAGCCCCAGCCCTGGAGGCAGTCCATTGTCCTGGTCTTTATTCTGCCTTGGGAGATTGCTTACTTAGTCTATTTGTTTCTTGTTGCTTGCTCAATTTCCCCTAACAGAGCTGAATTGAATACTTTCACCAAGGGAAGTCCAATAATCCAAAGCAGCTAAGCAGTAACATTACCTGAATGATTAACTCAGATTCACTATTCCTAAAATTGTACAGCAGTATTTTTAGATTACACAGTAGCTCCATTGTCTTCTGTATCTCCTCTTTTCAAATCCTGAAGGAAGAGGTAGATATTTCTGCTTTCTTGGTATACAAGACAGCTTGTTCAATGCATATATACAAGGTACATATAGATCTGTTCAAATTTGGACAAAAATGAAGTGTATTTTCAACTTGAGGAAGATGTCAGAATCAATGGCAGACACAGATACCGTGTTGTGAGAGAGACAATTTGTTTCTCAGAATCAGTTTACAAGCTAGGTAAACTAAGACCAGAAAGAAATTATCAGATCAGGAGAACACTGGGCAAATATATATATATTATTTTTTTCTTCCAGTAGGCACTGTTTAGATGATCTTACTCTTTGTCACTCAATTTCACATCAGTCAAAGCTGAGGAGAATTTTACAGCTACATCCACAACTGGCTGGATGAGCTGATGCAAATATTACTCATGCGAATATTACTCACTACTCAGGTAATGCGATTCTACTCAGACAGACTTGCTGGAAGATCCCTCTTTCTTAGGAAAAGTGTGCACAAACTACTGAGAAAAAGGAAAAGAGAGTGAATAGATCTCAGAATCATGGAATTGTCAGAGTTGGAAGGCACCTCTAGAGATCATCTAGTCCAACTCCCCTTCTAAAGCACGACTGCCTAGAGCATGTTACTCAGGACTGCATCCAGGTGGTCTTGAAAATCTCCAGAGAAAGGGACTCCACAATCTCCCTGGGCAGCCTGTTCCAGGGCTCTGTCACCCTCATCGGAAAGCAGTTTCTCCTCATATTTGAATGGAACTTCCTAGGTTCCAGCTTATGCCCATGACCCTTCATCCTATTGCTACAAACCAGTCAAAAGAGTCTGGCTCCACCCTCCTTCAACCCACCTTTTAGGTATTTGTAAACATATACAAGGCCTCCCCCCTCAGCCTTCTCTTCTCCAGACTAAAGAGTCCCAGCTCTTTAAGCATTTCTTCATAAGGGAAATGCTCCAATCCCTTAATCATCTTTGTTGCCCTACACTGTATTCTCTCCAGTAGTTCCTGCTCTCTCTTGAACTGGGGAGCCCAGGACTGGATGCAGTATTCCAGTTGTGGTCTCACCAGTGCAGAGTAAAGGGGAAGAATGACCTCCCTCGACCTACTGGCCACACTCTTCCCTATGCAGCCCAGAATTCCATTGGCCCTCAGTATGTTGAACAGGACTGGGCTGAGTATTGACCCACATTGGCCCACCCATTGATGCACAGATGCTTCTTGCAACAGGACACATAATACCTAATTCTCACTTCTACCTTCAGAATAAATTCAGTGCTTTTGCAGATCTCACATACTATGATGATAAAGACAATGAAACAAATCAGATGTGTAAGTCTTTTCTCAGAAATTACAAAAACAAAGGCTTTAATCAAGGCAGAAAGCTCCTATGATGACATGACTTTTGAAAGTCTGTGCTACATCGGTTAACTGTAAGAGTCAGAGAGAATGTGAATACTGATATAGGAAACAGAGGTAAAGAGTGGGAGGAATCAATTAAACCACTGAAGAATGATGAGAGACTAGTTTATTTTAAACTGGAGATTGGTGTGGCAGATTAGGAGAGGTGGGCCTGAGTGAGTCATACTTCTATAACTCTATTCACTTTAGTAGAAATACCAAACATATTTCTGTAAAAAAACAAAACCCAAAAACCACAGAGGCTCCAGAGCTCACGTGCTGCTCAGCAGAAGCAGAAATTCAGATGGAGGGTGGAATGTGAGGGACAAGAGCTAATGATGATTCCAGCCCATGAAAGAGGATCACTGTACCCTAAATTGTACCCGCCCATGGGTCATAATGTCTATGTGATTATTACAGAGTCCGTTTTGAATACAAAAAGAAATCTTATGTTAAAATGATCTCATTCAAGGAAGTGCCAGCAAATAGTTAAAATATTAGAGATATTTAAGGAAGACAGGGTAAATAGGGTGGCTATGCATCAACTAGCATATGAAGCTTTTTGAAGTATAGGCCCAATGTGTTGTTATCATTGCTGACTAAGGATAAGAACTCATTCTTCAGCTAGATATGTAAAGTCACACTCTCAAAGATAAGTCCCCTTGGCTAACCAGTGATCATCATTGTGATTGTCATATTGATTATTCCAAACACCTGCAGTAAAAATATGAATCTGATTATTGAATAAATGGAAAATCTATCTCTTGTTAAAGTTGCATGCACAAATGTGATGAGCTGCCAGTGTCATGCACGTTAGTGAATGCAAAGATCTGTGTTTACAGAGTCTGTAGAACTGCAGAATGAATGGCAGAACTATTAGTATAAACCTAATTTAGTATAGATCTACACTTTATAAAACCTATAGTTTTATAGTAGTGGTAACTACTAAGAACTTTTAGCTGTTACTACTTGTCCTGGCACTTGCATTTCTTACGCAGGGAATTAGCATCCAGAGTATTAATTACAGAAGTCAGAACACAGTAAGATAATAAATGCTGAAGGAAATTCTCAGCTCTTTCAAAGCAGAAAGCAAAGAATGTAAGGATTTTTTTTTCTTCTGTTTAATGCTAATTAGTAAAGCATGGTTGAGAATAATCATAGAATTGAAATGCCATTAAACATTGCTATAATAAATTACTATTATGGTTACTATTTACAACTTGGTTGTGGCTAATAACCAGTGAGACTGGTGCTCATTATAACAGATAATGTATAATTAGGTAATATCCTTTCTTAGAAGTGCCTGTCACTATTTTTTAGAATAATTTTAAAAATAATACAATACTATTACAATAAAGCACAGTATAATGAGTATATAATGAGTAGGAGAAAGGAATACGTTCTAAAAAATGGATGAGACATTGCTTGGTAAGTGACCTTTCAGAAATATCCCCTTCTGCACTGATCTTCTAAATGAAAGGCAAGATTATTTTTAATTACAGCTTATAAGCATATATATAAGTAGTCTTTATTAAAAGTCACTCACATTTGAGCCAGCTATGGCTTTGCTATTATAACATAAAATAATATTTCAGTTAAGGTTGCATGGAAAAAACCACTCCGTTCTGCTGTATTTCAAATTCTTAATTGTGAAACTTTTCAACTGTGACATAACTTTTCTTCTCTGTGATAAGGCTCTGATTCTTCAAGTGATTTTATACAGGGACAGGAGGATAAACTTCTGTTCAAAGGAATAATCTTCCCAACAGAAAGGGTTAAGTGCAAAACCACCAACAAAGAAGATGTGCCTTTGTAAGAAAAGAAATATATGGGTATATATAGGAAAAGATCTCACTATTTAAAATAGCTTTAACCACACAAAACAGTAGAGGATTGAAAGCTGGAATTGGACATAAAAATAACCCTTACTAAACCGAAATGCCTGTGAGTGTTTTATCAAAAATTGGTTCAGAAAAGTTTTTTAAAAGTGTGCCGTCTGCATACATGTCTGAGTGGGATTTTTTTCTAAGCTTTTAAAGAGCATGGCTAGGGAAAACTGCTCTGAATGCATGTGCATCGTTAACTCCACAGGGAGAAGAAAACCCAAAGTCACATGAAATATTAGTTATACTCCTGGTTAATGTACAAAGTTGCTCTTTCCTCAAGCAAAACCAAATTCTGTTGCTATTTCACAACAGTTATGAGGGAAGGTTGCTGAATGGTATTAATGATAAATTTATGTTTTCAGTTTCTCAGGGTTGCTTTTAAGATTAAATGGCACTGAATTGACTATCATTATTTCTTACTTGATTGTCTTCTATTCCTTTTGCTAAGTATCACTGACACTCCTTTAAAGGTACTGTCTTAACAGAAATAAAACATAAAAAAACCTATTAAAATAATAGTATACACTGGACTCAAGTAGACTATCTCTTGCTGCACTAGAAAAGACTTTCCTCCAAATGTTCCTGAGTATGGTCTCACATGATTTGGATCTTTCTGGCAGTACCACACATCACAGCATGCGCAATGCGCTGTGAAAACGGTAGCTGAGTTCAGTGTTACTAGAGCTGAGATGCAACATGCAAGCACACCCACGGGAACCTGGCTTCCAACTTTCCTTAGATTAAATTAAAAATCTCAAAATGTTTTTGAATAAGCTTTGGTTCTCCTTCATATTTATAGAGTACATACCCTGTGGGATTAAAAATGACAGGCATCTGCTTTGGTGAAGTTGGATGTAATAAGAGTACAACGACAGGATTTGCATTCTTTCTTTATGCAGATTTTCTTTTGAAGATGAATTGATAAAACCCAAGAAAGGATAGATCTCTTTCTTGGTATAAAACCAGGTATGATTGAGAACAGGGACTTGGTTTCACTTCACAATCTAATATAAAAGCTCATTAGCTCAGAGATCTTCAACCATCCCAAAGAGACACTGTGTTTATACTGCCCTGCTTCGTTACACCTGTGTTTTCAGAACCACAGAATGGAATTTCTTTTTCAATCTTTCTTTCTACAGCAAGAAGGTGGGAAAGGTTATTATCATGTTGCTAAGGGGAATGCATCATCCCATCATCAAAAGCCAATATTATAGACTGACAGGATTTGGATAGGGTTATGGCTTGTAAAACCAGTCATTCACATTACTACTGGAACAATATTGCTCTCTCTTGGAGTGAGTCAGGGAGAAAGAACAGAAATTGTTACATTTTATATTACTTTTATATCTACTTGAGGGCATTAGCTGTGAGATGTATTTGACTTTTTCCTGGTCTGGCCTCCATTTTACTTGAATTCCAAAGGAGAACATTTCCCATTTTGAAAACTGACTGGAAAGGAAAGATTAAATACTTCTTTCTACCCCTTTTTTTTTCCCCAGTTTCTTGTATCATTTTCTCCTATAAAATATAAAGGAAGGAGACTTTTAGTACAAAGAAATGCCTTCTTTTTTATTTTATATTTTTTTATTAGAACAACTATTCCACTTCAAAGAAGTCATTTACTACCCATTTTGAGCTATACAAGTACCATTTCCTTTCAAAATAAATAAAGGCACTATGGTGTATTTGTCAGAGAGCTCCTGATGCAAACAGAGCAGTGTTTGCTTACCTTAGCTGAGAATTTCAGCATGAGAGTTTATTCTAATTATTGCAAGTTAGATATTCTTACCTCTTACACCCTTACCTGAGCTGAGCAGCCCATTTATTTTTATGTGATGTATCTCAGTGGTTTCCCAGGAATGGAGAGAAACAGTAACTACTGAAGCTGCCTTATAATGTTGAGTAGAATTCTATGTACATTTAATATGGTTGTCCAAGAAAAAAGATGTGTGTGCTCTAATATCTTGGCACAACATTGTTCGATTTCAGCCAAATTTGTTTGAGAGCTAGTGGTCTTGAAAACATTAAACCCCAAAAGAGGAATGAGAATCAGTGAATAGCTGACCATGGATATCCCATCTGTGTCTCCACTGATGAAACCACCAAGCAAGCACAGTCCTTAACCATTCTAGTAACAGTAATCAGCTGGCTAGCTAGCTGGTTATGAATTGCAGGGTGCAATTTTTGCACAGACGTACAAAATACAGGAGAAAGAGAAGAAAAAAGAAACAAGTTTTTTTAAGAGGTCTGAAGAAGGCTGGTATTTCCTGTGATTGAGGCATATGCAGGAGAGTTGCAAACTTCATATCAAACTTCATTAATTCTACTTCCTCAGATTTAATTCAGCATCATCACAAAGTAACTGAAAACACAACCCGAGCTACTAACTGTTTTCATACTGTACGTGGAAACTAACTAGGGAAAGGAGAAATTTTAAAAGGATTATTCCTGTGAGGGTAACATTATCCATATTACAGCACATGCTTGAGACAATGATGCTGAAAACCCAAAAACCCTCTTCCTTGCCTGAGCAAACAACTGTCAAAGCATTCGCTTTGCCTGCAGCTGGGGCACCATCCTGAACACCTGGGTGGCCTCAGGAGACTTCTTCCAAGAGCTGGGCTCTGTCTAAGGCTGTTCTGCGTCTCAGGACTGGACACCATAAAGACAGGTGGAAAAGTGACACAGGGCTTCTTGTTCCTCACAGCTTAAACCTTATGAAGTTGCCAACATCATCCCATCATTTACTATTAAAATTAACTAAAATGGCAGGCCTGTGACTTAGTCTTTGACGTATCTTTTACTTCTCCTTTATTTTTGTCGTAACTAATCCTTGTTTCATTAAAGCATGTACTTGAAATGCAATATAAAGAGAAATCTATTGATGAAAAATGACATGCATACATTTGTGACAGATGAGATACAGAAAAACAGTCTTTTAAATAACAGTTTATAGCTCTAATATGCTGGAAAAATAATCCTCTCAAAACCATTAACGCTTCATTCTAGGTATTTCTTGAAAACTGCATGGTGTATATATATTTGCTGTTATCACCGTAATTTAAAGAAAAGGAAGCAGCAACAATAGCATTGCATAGTGCATCAGATAACACAAAGCTAAAATTAATAAATATTTATATTAAATTAATTAACTGTACCTTGAAAAATAATGGCTCTTCAGGAAGAGGGCTAACAGGAAGTGAGGTGGTGCTACTAGCGGGACTCATGTCTGTACTCTGAAAGAAAAGCACAGAGGAGTTTGTATTTCCAATCAAGTTCTATGGGCATTTTTTCACGTTGGAAAAAAACAAAAACAAAAACAAAATGAAACAAGAAGCACAAAACCAACACTGAAAATACAACAAAATTATATTGAAAAAGCAACTGCAATCTGTACTGTATTTACCTTTAATTAGTAAAATTCCGCACTTCACTAATGGACAAGTACTTTGCATTTTCCTTTATTTTAAATGAACTTCCCATTCAAAGGCTGAAATGTATGCACAAATGCACAAAAGAATACTACAAGAGGGTAACTGAGAACACAAAAATTTGTTCATACAGACAAGTTACGATATACAATTTTAATTTTTGGTTTTTAATTTATTGTTTGGATGGCCCATTAGTAAAGTTAGAATGCAAAATTAGCAGGAAAGTACTATATTGCAGGAAAGAATTTTCATCAAGGTTTAAAAAAAGATCACTTTCACATGCATCAATTTATCTTATAAATGAGCACTAACATATCAAAAGGAACAGTGACCTGCAAAGTTAATAATGAAAATAAGTCTGGATACTTGAAGTTAAAATGCTAGAAAGATTCATCTAAAAACCCATTCCTTTTTAGGTAATATTTCAGTAACCTGTTTGGTTAGCATGGTCATTATTTTTACAGATGTGACAGATATGAAAAGAAGTGTGGAAACTCTTAATAATTTGGAATGGTAATAATAATAGTAGAATAAAATATTAAAACAATCTTTAATTTTGTTCTAGTAGAACAAAATTTAAAAAATACACAAACAATACCAAGACTGTTCTGGAGAAAACTTGAATATATAATACTTCTTGGGAAAGAAAACCTTAAGTGCTAAAATAAAAAAATCCACCACCCAGAAAAGTAAAACAGAAAAGATGTAATGGAGAATAAAAAACCAAGTTTGCATGGGCCAGAAGTTCATTTCATTTTCAGACTGTGGCATCGCAATGCAGAATGATTTAACAATTTCTACTTATGCAATTAACTAATCAGATACTTGGTTTCATATTGCTATGAATCTATTATGACCCTTTTGACAAGCCCAAATTCCACAAGTGAAGAATACTGAGGCACCCATGAAGTTCTAGCAGTTCATTCATCAGAAGATTTTTAGGCAGAGATACCATATTTTATTAAACCAACTCATACCAGATGTAAACAAAATATGGAGTATGAAATCCCTTGTCAGATCTGAAACAGAGACTTCAAAGCTAATGCTTATTGAGAAAATCACTGAGTTTAATTAGACACATAACAGTTACACCATACCTGAAAGAAAAGACAACAGTTACTTGCTAAATAGAAGGGATGCAAGTAAAGGAGAAAGGAGGGGACCATGCTAATAACTTCCTAAGACAAAGACAGAGACAGGTAGTTTATAAACCATGGAACACAGAGAAGGTGTTGAGGAATAAAGGAGATAATAATGTGCCAGAAAGCCAATATCTTTGGCTTATAATATTTACTAATGGGAAGTGAAACACAGCTCTTTTAGGTTAAACTCGAAGTCCAAAAACAAGACCCCTCCTCTGTGAGAATGTTTTGCCTCAAAAGCCAACAGTTCAGCCGAGGACAATTTATCTTTTAATTTACACAGAACAAGAAAAAAAAAAAAAAAAAAAAGGGAAAAAAACCAAGTACCTGCTTTCAAAACCAAATTAAGCACCCTAATTTGCAATTAGAAATGCACAGGAAGGCAGTCCAATCTTTTAAGCATTGAAACAGCCTCGATACGAAAATCTGCAAAGCAGATTGGTACCTGTACAATACACAATGAAGTTCTTCATTTAAGAAAGGTCAAACAGCTCTGAGGATGACGAAGTTCCTTTGACAAGACTTCTCAGGGCACATCCACACGATGGCCTCAGAAAAACATCCACTTTCCGTGATGACTGGACATGAGCCAGCCCAGGTCTGGATGTTGCACTGTCTGAACTGGAAAGGCTGCTGAGAGGTGGGGTATATTAGCAGGGGCACTGTGACTAATGTAGCTTCTGGACTACAAGTGGTCTGGCCAGCTTGGAGCATTGGCAGAAAAGCCTCTGTCCGGCTATAACTTGTTCACTTATGCACACCCTCAGTGGCCCCTACAACAACTTCAGTAATTTCCCTCTCTAAGCAATGCAGAGCAGCTTCTCTGCCAGTGTAAATTAATTAAATCCAGCAGCACTAACACAATTTATTACAGCAGAGAACTGAGTGAGACAGTACCAAAAGGGTTGTTTCTCAAGCTATTAAGAAAACCCCTTCCAAACTAATCACTGCTTTAAGAGATGTTGTCAGCTTGCCCTCCTGAAGGGACGCATTAACAACTTCAAACATCACACTTCCCACCTAAATTTACCATCCATGGGGTATTTGTCATAATCACACATTGCAGTCTGAAGCTCCCCATACATACAAAAAACCTACCACTGTGAGGAATTCACCCAATGACAACTTTTTTTTTCATGTTGCCTAAACCAATTCTGTTCTCATAAAAGCAGCCACTCACTTTAAGTCTAGATTGAAGTTACGAGACTTTAGTTATAAATTAACCAGAAGAGTGACAGTATCATTAGGCTATAATTGTATCTTATAAACAAGATGTTACACATAATTTGTATTATAATTCTATCTATTAGGCAAAATTAGGTAAATTAGGACATCTCCTCATTTTGCCGTACTTTGCTGTATACCCGTAACATTTTAAAATGTATTTGTATCAGGCACAGTGATACCACAGCTGGGTTTTGCAGGTTGAGCCTTTTCACTGTGTTGCAGGATATCTATGAATGTTCTGGAGGGCTGAGAGTTTGCAAAGCATAAATCATCTAAACTCCATTTTCAAACCATCTCAATACCAACAATTCAAGTATTTTTCACAACAACAGTTTAAGAAAATAACATCTTGCCCATGTTAAAAACAACCCTATGAGCTTTTCTTTCAGTGCTTTTAGGCCATTTTTTAATTTGCAGCAGGCTGTTAAAATTCAGCAAATGGATGCCGATAATTGCTCCATGATTACAATGACCAATGACCAGATTTTCTCCTGATTTTTAGAGCTGATCAGCCTAAATATACGTTGTCCTCATTGTAAGGTAGTTAGGCCATGCTAATCATTTATCCTCAGAGAGCAATGTTAAAAATGTGATGAACCACCAGGAAATTTCTTAATAACAAGGGAAAGGAAGAAAATCAGTCTACGAGAACTAACACTTCTACATCCTGTTTGGAGATCCAGGTCCAGGATCCTGCTTAAGGACAGATTTCCACCATTTTAGCTGGATGAAGGAGAAAGCAGCTCTTTCGGGAGCTGTTTTAGAGTAGTCACAGCCTTGGCTTTGTTTTGTTTTCTACCACTTGTGTATACCTGTCTCAAAACAGAATGTTTCATAAACTGACGTAAATTGTCTAATGGCAGATTAGAGAATGGAGTCAGAGCTTTTCCAGCAATAGAGATCAATGATGTACAAATACACATTGTTAAAACCATGCTCCTTCGAAAGTCATATTCCATTCTTCAGCAGAATGTTCTTTAAATGAAAACAGATTCACCTCACCTCATAAATTGGGATTTTCTTTGCTGCAGACCCTTGTTTTTAATCTGATCTTCTCTAGGAAGAGGCCTATATATCAACCTTCGTTAATTGTACCATACAATATGGACCATTCACTGTATATCCCCCACTGACAGAAGCCAATTTAATTTGCTACAATGGATTTTCAACAAGGGTAAACATTGCAATGATAGCTGGCAGACACTGGCTTCTCTGCAGATCAGTATCACAATTTATTGATCTAAGAAGTTAATACTGACTGGGAAAACCTTCAGTGGGTATTAGAGCTAGAGATCAAGTAAATCTTTATAATAACTGAAGAAAAGCAAAGACAATGTGTACTTTATAGCTTTTTCCAAAGAGTAGTGCATGAGTGCTGAACTGACTTGCAGGGTGGTAGTTTTAGTTGTTTCGCAAATTATGCCACTAAGTACCATTTTATAATTTAGAAGCTGAGTAGAAGTAGGGTATTAAGTGCAGTCAGCAAGCTCAGTAGTGACATTTTGATATACTGAAGGTAATCAAAGACCTGAAAATGGATTTATTAATGAGTCTGCACAACATCTTTATGAAATATTGTGCCTAAATGTTATTTCCCTGTTTTATCAGAGACTGTTCAGTTTGAGGAAGAGGAGGCTGAGGGGAGAACTCATCGCTCTCTACAACTACTTCAAAGGACACTGTAGAGAGGTTGGTGCTGGTCTCTTCTCACAGGTAATTACTGATAGAACAAGATGGAATGGCTTCAAGCTGCAACTGGTAGGTTAAGGCTGAACATTAGGAAAGAATTTTTCACAGAAAGAGTGGTCAGACACTGGAAGGGAGGTGGGCGAGTCTCCACCCCTGAATGTATTTAAGAGTCGTTTAGATGTGGTGTTGGGGGATATGGTGTAGGGGAGGACTTTGTAGAGTAGGGCAGATGGCTGGACTTGATGATCCCAAGGATCTCTTCCAACCTGAATGATTCTATGATCAACGAAAATTAAAAAGAAGAAGAAGTGTTTTGCTCAAAGCTATGAAGGGCTATTAAAAGCAAAGATCGAAATCAGGAAGTAGCAGGTCAAGTACTTCAGTTGTTTATCCAGAGTGTGAAATGCTCCCCTACAGACTTTTGGAATGTGGTGATTTCTGTAGCTTCTATATTATTTAACATCATGAAGTTTTTGCTGATACATATATTTCCTGTAAATAAAATTACTACAATCAATTGAGGCCAGAATAACAAAAATTAGTTTTGATAAGAAAAAATCGCAGGCACTTGAAATGACTTTTCACCTCCCACCTCTCCTCATGCTTGATTGATTTTCCCCAACATCTTTCATCTCGCTAAGAATAGAGATGCCTCCTTACAATGTGTTTAGGCCTATTTTCTAACACCTCTGAATACAATCCAGGTGGTTATTTATAAATGTGTTTCACAGGTCTGTTATTAGTAGGTACAGTTAATTATTCTTAGTAATTACTGATATGTGCAATTATCAACTGAGACATTTAATTATTATTTTCAGGTATTTGCCTGGTTCATTGCCTATTGCTTGCTGCTCCCGTAGCTTAGGAAGCTGCGTGAGCCTTGCGTCTGTCTTGAGTTATTGTAGCTTCCATCGCAGGGGTGAACTATAAATTACAGCTGCTACTACTTCTTGCTACCTCTTTTTATGCCAGTACATGAGGTGTGGGTAGCCAAGTAAGTTTTTAGTGGTTCAATTATCTACTGATTCGCAACCAGCAGTCAGTACGCAGGCGGATAGATTAGCCTCAACTCCTCTTAAAATCTAAGCAAAGCTAATCACCTGAGCTGTGAAAAGCCAGTGGGAAATTTCACCTCATTTAAGATAAGACACTGATCTGTCATTTAACAGCATTTGTATGTCTAGTGCTGTTTATTTTAGATGACTCTCAGCTCTCGGGAACTCTGAGCAAAATACATTAAATGTCGTATTTTGCACCATACTTTTTCTCAGAGAGGAGGGATCTGGATAAAGGATACTTTGTTGACTGTTTTTTTTTGTTTCTACTTTGAAAAATAGCTGGAAAGATGCTCATTTAGCCTTTTAATTAGGGTAAATTAATTATAAAGCCCATAACCAGCAAGCAACATAAAGAGTATATAACCAGTCCACGGTTTGTTGCAGGGCTACGGTGTTTGAAATACTTTAGACTCAGATTGTATGTTCACATTGTTTAATTTATATTTAATATATATTTAATTTACTCAAATACTTACATTTATTTAGGTAGCTATCTCTCTTTTCCTTATATTACATGCAGAAACATAAGAATGCCAAAGTGCCAGGCACAAATTACTATTATTATCTACTTTTCAGTTTCTAAAAATGGCAATATGAAAATACTTAAAAAATAAAACATCTGGTAGCTGGCACAAGGGGAGAACACCTTAACAAACATTTTTAAATTTGTAAACAAAGTAGAAAGATGAACTAAGCCTCTAAATAGACCCAAGAATTGGAGGCTGCTGGTTCACAATTGAGTACATACCAAGGGAATATAACAGTCTTTTACAAGCATATAAATGTGACATTTCTCATAACAGAAAATGACATATTTATCACTACATAACTAATGGATTTATTTAATAGCAAAAATCCATTCACTTCTGCTCTGCATTTTCACCTTGATTTTTCATTGTTTATCCTTCCAGTTTGTCTTTATCCCCCACTTCCATTCACAAGGCTCGTAATAAACTGACACAAGTTTCCTTGGTCAGATAACTTCCTGGCACACAGAGGTTAGACAAAGGGTCCATTAATATGTAGAAGAAAACCACTTTTACCACCCCAACAGCAAATTCAACCTGAGTTAATCTCTAAAAACCCTCTTCACTTCTATCTGCAAGCAGAATGTAATTTCAAAAGTAATTTGGACAATGACTCTGGGGTTAACATCTCTCTGTGAAGAGTACTGCAGGATCATCAATGACTGTCACTGTGTGAGTTGGGACTGCTACTATGACATGGTATATTAAATGCTACTCCAGTCATATTTTTATCCTAATGAAAACCAGGGGGTTGCTTTCATAGATGGAAACGCTTTGTTGACAACACAGTGGAAAACTGATTTCCTTGAGCAAAACTCTACTCTCTCTTCAGTTTCTATTGTTTCTTTCATACTTCATTGACTATACTATCCAGCCTTGACATTTTCTTATTGTATATTCTTCCCTAATAATATCATATAACATCAACTTTTTCTGCTCTTTCAGCAGTCAATTGAGAGAACCGAGTACTCTCTTGGGATTTTAATCTGCAGGCTGCCTATTTCAAGTGCTTTTCTTTCCTTGCAGGAGATCTTTCAGGTTCAAATATATACCTTTTTTTTTTTTTTCCTCAAATTGCATTCCGTTTTGTAGCAAATATGATGGTTGTCTCGCACAGTGGGTTTAGTGATTTATTTTTTTTTTTACTGCAGTGACAAAGGCAGTCCCTTTCTCCAAAGCCTGCATCACAGCAGTAAGAGTAACTACACTGATACTACAAACCATAGCCATAGCCTGAATCTGAAAGAAAATGTCTACATCCACTCACAGAAGAGTCTATCAGCAAAGTATCTCTGGGGTCTCTCAAACTCCTACATTTTCCTGGCATACAGATACATAATTTCTCTGCCCTTCCAAATAAAACACTTAGAAAAGAAGTAATCAATTAGGTAAATGAAGAAGGATCAAATCTGATCGCCTCTTTCCCCTCCCCTACACATTCATGCATGATCTACATCATTCTGTATCGTAACACACTGCAACCAAGACATAAGCTCAGGCCAAAAAAGATTAGATATTAATACAAACAGTAGATACACCTATAATTGCATTAAAGAGGATAAAAACATACACGGGATATACGTTTATATGCTTCTGAATATGTAGAAATAACTGCCTTGACAGGTTACGAAAAAAATGCTTCTGGTAACAAGTTGTTCTGTAAGTTCCTCTGAAGTATCTGCAGATGGCCACTGTTGGAGCCAGACATAGATTTAGGTGCCAATTTCAGCAAAACAGTTCTTATGCTCACATATTCATACAATTAACTGTTCTTCATGAAGTTCTGAAAGATGTTCACAATCTCCTTACAGCCAATGTAATGTCTTTTTTAGTCTACAAGAGAAAAACACGATTCTTTCCAGATAAAAATCTATTTGCACTTGCCATTAATTAATATTAATATTTTTCTTTAAAGTACACATTTTCTCATACTCATGTCCAACAAACGGCACATGCTCTACTGTTCAGTACATCCCTTTGGCTGTATGTACATATGGATTCAGGTGTTATCTCCTGCAATACTGTGGTCAGTTTTCTGACTACAATTTCACTGCCGTATTGTTTTCATCTGAATGAGGACAATATTTCACAACATTAATAAAAAATACTTTTTAAATCTGAACACAGTGAAGCCAGCCTGATTTTCCTTAATAATTTGTTGCTTAATTGTTCAGTTGTTTTCTATCTTTGTGTTACTTTGTAAGCCTCAAGAACAACATTGCCAGATTTTCACACTGGTGTTTTAACTTAAGGCTATGTTTTATTTTTCTGTGTTTTTCAAAAAGATTCAGATGCCTTCAATTGCTATGCATTTCACTGAGGTTTTAACAAGCCACTTTGCACTTTCTAAATGTTGTGACTGCAATTATTCTCACTTCTTCATCAGTTCTCAGAAGGGTTTTTACAATTTCACTATGGAACCACTTCTGACAGGGTATTTTTACTTATTTAGATGCAGAAGCTTCATTCTCAAAACTGTCTTGAATTCCACAATAACAGCTTAAAGGAAACATTTTAAACATCTGTATATGTCTGCTGCTAAACCAAGGAAGACAGATTTTTTTTTTCCCACTGCAAGAAAAGAAGCAAGTGACATTTATCAATTTGAAATATGCTTTCCCTGGCTGCAGCACTTCTGTATGATGTTGTTAGAAATAGAAGGTAAACATTTAGTAAGTACATTTTGTCATGTTATTCACTTCCAGTGCTTTTAATAGTAATGTTCTTTAATGTTTTTTGGCAAGTTGAATCCTTTTGTGTAATATAGGGCAATATTTCAGTTCCTGAAAAGTACAAATTTTGATTACTATAGACACAGTTTCGAAGGATCCTAAGCTTGGTTTTTGGTTTAGCGAGCAGGTTCCAAAGTGGAGTTGGTCAAGGCAGAACAAATATTCCCTCATTTTGTGAATATGTGGTGTTTCTACCTTCAGACAGAAGCTCTCATTCTTAAGGGAAAGATTAGGAAGGGTAAGGCACAACAGGAACTTCAACTCCCAATCCCAGCTGCAGTAAGCTCCCCACAGTCTTTCTAGCTCTACTTATTCTTCTTTCCTTCTCTAGTCTAATATTTATGTCCTTTCCCACCAGCTCAAATCAATATCTGCCAAGATTGCTCACTCTTTCTTACGTCTTAAGGTACTTGCAAAGTATCTTCTGTTCAGCACACTTCCCACTGCTGCATCCATTCCATCA
This sequence comes from Nycticryphes semicollaris, assembly GCA_013400055.1. NCBI lineage: Eukaryota > Metazoa > Chordata > Aves > Charadriiformes > Rostratulidae > Nycticryphes > Nycticryphes semicollaris. The sequence goes on along the minus strand of VXBJ01002547.1, from coordinate 1,295,017 downwards.
CCAACACTACTCCTGTTGTGCCATTTATCTGAACCAGAAAGTCTTCCTACCTTCTCTACCTTTCTCTCCTCCTTCAGTCAACACCCATCCCCTTCAGCACATATATTTAGGCTGATATATATATTTAGTATATGTAAAAATATATATTTATATTTATAAATACAAAAACACACCAACAAAATTAACTGAAATAATCTCTTTATGTAGTTGCTGTGATGTGGCAGCCATATGGTTGGTTTGATACTGAAAAGATACACAGTGATGCTGGTCAAATGCTGCAGGTCTGAAAAATAGATCAGGTTTCACCACAGTGAACCTCCATTTACATGCAGCTTCTCAGCCCTTAGCTCTCTGCAGTCTGGGAAGTCTTAAGAAACTGATGCGACTTGCAAAGGCATGGAAGAGTTAAAGGTTGCCTGTACTAGTACTTAGGCATTGCATTAGCACTATTTTTAGAGCCCTCAGCTGAGTATTTAGTTTTCATTTTTTTGTTTTGCAATGGAATTATATATTAAACTTGCTGAGATATCTGAATAGCATTTTATAAAGCCATTAGCAATAAAATATTCATTTTTCATTTATATTATGTCCAGGAATACAAATGAGTATAATTTCTTCCTAGCCTTCAACATTAATAGGGAGACCAGGGAGAAAAATTGAACACACCTTTCACATTCATTTAACTACAATAAAATATAAAGACCTTTTCAAATGAAAAATGCTTAAAAAAAATAAATCTGTTTTGTTTTCTTTGGAAGTATTGTTACATGTACCTCCATTGTTGTATTTATATATTTATTTACTTTATAGTTTGGTAATTCTACAAACCAAAATTCAGGTATGGGCTCAGCCACCATGTGATAAATCGGTGTTTCTTGAAACAGGTTTGGTAAAACTATCACAAAAATAAATCAGCAAGAGTAAAAGCAAATGCAGAGACATGTCAGCAAACTCATAAGCTCATGCTACAGGCTAGGAGCTTATCCATATTCATGTTATGCCATGAAGCAGCTGGCACCCTGGCTCATCTGATGCCAATCTCTCTACACGACTTCATTGAGTTTATTTTAGCTGCTTTTTTTCTCTTCCCCTCGCATTCACTACGATTTTAACTCTCAGCAGCTGCCACTGCTTACGAGAATCTCTGTAGGCTCAGTTATGGTAAAAACAGAAGTTTTTCTTGGCATCGTCATTGCATCTTTCACTCCTCAGCCCCACAGAGGTGATGGCAGGTGCTAACACCACTTGGCACAGTGTGGTTGTCACTGCATCAGCTGCTTCCAGAGGCAGTTCGAGCAGAGTGAACTGCATGTGAGTACCTCGTCATAGGCATAAGCTGTCATCTGAGTTACAAGCAAAAGCTAGCTCCCCAGCTTCTTCCTAAAACCCCCAAGAACTCCAATAGAAATTGATATCCTAAAGGATATAAAACAACACCCGGAGAGATCATAGGATCTGCAGGCAGCGGAAACACTCTGGGTTTAAGTGATGTCCATCAGCAGAGCTGGGCTGAAAAGCCTGGCTCATGCTACTCCTTTTGAACTCTGGCTCTTATCCTATTGTTGCTCCCAGCCTTTCAGGGCCGCTAAGTTCAACACAAAATTTTTATCAGTCTGCTTTTTCATGCCTCTTAACGTTGAGGCATGAATTTTCTATTTGTCTGAATCAGATATTGCATACAAAGAACAATCTTGGAAAGGACATTGCTCTGGGAATAAAGACAAATGCTTTTTGGCAAAGAGTTTAAACTGGAATACAGGAAATGAACAGGTCAAATATAAGAAACTTTTAGCACATATACAGCAGATGCAAAAACACACTTGTGGAACATTGAATTTTCAAGAGATAAAATCAATATTGAAGGAATGTTAAAATCAGTATCAGCCATGACTATCTATTTTACTACACCTTTAAATTAATGACCACATACTTTCTTGCCAGAAATTCTCCTTCAATCATAGCATGTTGATAGCTTTTAAAAACTTCTCTTTTTTTTTTTTTTTTTTTTTTTTTTTTTTTTAACATACAACACTTGTATTAGAACACTGGGATGTTGCAAAGGGTTTGCAATCTGCCCATGTGTGATCAGAAGAAAATTCTGTTGGCAGGTTTCAATCCTTTCTAGTCTAGTCTAATAGCTCCATTTGTTTCACTCGGTTATACTTGTCCTTCAGTAGTATACAGTCTAATTGGTTTCTGTATTAGAAGGGCAATGGATAGGTGCCAGAAGCAGTTTTAACCCTTGCCATAGCCAGAGACACAGAGTTCAGCACCAGGAGTTCTAGGCCATCTTACATTAAACAAAATTGCATTAATACACTTTTTCAAAATAAGGAAAATTTAAAACTTTTACTGATGGCTCTTAAAGACAATACATTAACAGTGACCAAAAATGAATTGTACATTATTTTTCATTCGTACTCTCTAAGAAGTTAGAGAGTATCTTATTTAGTAAACAGGAAAAAAAGTAAAAAAAGCCATTCAGCAGCTTTTTAAAAGATGCATGCAAAAATCCAAAATACAATATTCATCATTTAAGTATGTTTTTCATGAAAGAGAATGATGATTTTCATAGCATTCTTGCTGAATGCTCTCTACAGGTTATTATAGGCAGGTACCTTATGTAAATTTACATAAGAATACTGTGGTAAGAAAAGCTACCTGCAGGTATGTATTTTTCAGAGGAATTCTAGAACATTACCCAAACTAGAAAACAATTTCCATCTGTTTACCACAAATTTCCCAAAATAAAAAAAAACCTTTCATTTTAAAACATCACTAGTAAATTTGTAGCATGTGAAAACTAAACCTAACTGCCTGACAGTTAGACTCTGTTATTTTAGAAAAAAAAAGATGTCTAGCCTCATAAAACTATCCAGGCTTGAAATCTTAAGGATTTTGTAGGAAACGACTACAGTTTTCTTTGCTGATTGTGATCCTGCTATGCTAGAATGGAACCATCCCACCAAATGCAAACGGAATCTAGAACAGATACATGTATTAGGTATATGTAGTAAAAGTAAGAAATCAATCATAAACCTTAACATTGATATTGTTCAAGTATTTTCCTGGGAATCTTATGCAGCTTTAAGCATAATCAAGTAGAAGGAATAGGAAACTGCCCTTCAACAATTGCCAGAGCCCCAGAAGATACCTCTCTTCCCACAGGCAACAACATTGATTCCAGTTGCCTACAAATGTGTACCTTATGTCCTGTGTCCACATAGATTCCTAACCTATCCTAAACATCAGAAAAAAAAAAAAAAAAAACCCACAATATTTCTAAGTATTATATGAACAAGTAAATAATTTCAATTTAATTTGAAAACACACTCATTCCATTGAGAGGCAAAAGTAATTAACATTTTGAAACAATTGTAGTGAGAAAATCAAGTTTTTCCTTGAACAGATATGTCATAGAGTTCCACATCTTCAAAAAGATTTGCAGAAATCTCTCAGATTTCAGAATCAAGCAGATTGACAAGACAAGCATGAGCCTTCAACAGATTTACATAGCAGTGACTTATACCCAAAAGTGATGGATATTCCTGTTTTGCAAGCCATTTCAAGCAGATGAAGGGTACTGCCTGCATGGAGTGTGTCATGCATACTTGTTGCCTGAAGTAGTGAATCACAAATAATAAAATTAAATTTATGAAATCAACATCAATAGAAAAAGACAATGAAAAATCAATTGAGAAAAATGTAAAAATGCATTAACATCAAAATAGCATTTATAAATTTATTTTCTATTTTGAGCAGTATGATCACTTTTGTGGTCTCATTTGAATACATTTAAAATTAAAGCTGATTAATGGTTTATAGTAGAAAATTAATACAAATTTCTATTCTCATGATAATTCAACTACTTTTTAAAAGAAAGAGTGCTTTCTTCTGCTACTTCTCATGTAGCTGTTCACTCACTCCTCCCTACTCCCACTCACCACCACCACCACACCCCCACGGTATGATAGGGAGGAGAACTGGGGAAAAAAAAAAAGGTAGAACTCTTGGGTTGAGGTAAAGACAGTTTAATAGGACAACAAAGGAAGAGATTATGATGATGATGATGATGATGATAATAATAATAATAATAATAGTAATAATATAAAACTAGTGGTGCACAACACAGCTGCTTAGTACCCACTCATCAATGCCCAGCCCATCACTGAGCAGTGACCTCAGCCCTCCGACCAACTGAGCACATTGACATATGGTATGGAAAATCCTTTTGGCCATTTTGGGTCAGCTGTCCTGGCTGTGCTCCCTCCCAGTGTCTATGGGAAGCTGACAAAGTCCTTGACTGCTTAGTAACTAAAATAGTTAGTGTGTTACCACCATTATTCTCATCCTAAATCAAAAACATGGCACAATACCAGCTGCTACTATAAAAATTAACACTATCCCAGATGCGACCAAGTCAAGGTGCACAAATTTAATGTTCATCTTGCAGCATTTGTATAAGTAAGGCTAAATTAACCTGTGAGCCAAAATCAGCTGGTTCCTCCAAAACTGAAGCATCTTCTCCCCTATGGACTGTCTAGGCAGGGAGCTACTGCACAAGTAGTTGGGACAGGAACATACACAGTGAATTATCTGGTCCATTCTAACTTCCTGCATGAAAACTCTTCATACAATTGCCAATGTGAAATATAACTAAACTCTATTTTAGAACTGGAAGAAACCCACTGCTCTGGAAACACAAATTGTAATTGGACAATAAGAACCTCTTCTGGATAAATCACAATTTTTTTCTCACGCTTTACATTTATAAAGCATAATGGGGAAACTGGAGATCTGAAAAGGTCAAAGCCTTCTGTACAGCATCATGCAATTCTCCAGCTACTGTACTCTTAACAACTCAGCTTCAAGTCTGCTGAGTGATTATTATCAGAAAAAATTCTAAAAATAACATCAATTGCTAGATTCTGGGAGGAAAGAGAACAGGGTGTGATTGCTGAAAAACAAGTCTGAGGAAAAGAACCTGTCCTTTGTGCTTATTTTGACTTGAGCATTTGACTTACTGAATGCCAGCTACCTACACAGAGATACACCACCCATATGATATATTATGTTTAAAGGAAATGTTCCTTCTTTTTATATATTTTGTGAAATGTGGGGTCTGTTTTCTTTATCCTATGCAGACTAAAGAAGAAAATTTAACAGTATGTCAAGCAATAAAATAATAAGATACTGTGTTGCTATAGGAATCTGAGATATTCTGAGGACAAAAGTCACAACTCTCAGATTTCAATTGTGTATTAAATATCAAAAGTCATTTGCACACAATACAGTATTATTTTTCATGCATGAAAAAGTCACATATGGAATTTGAAATAACATACCAAAAATTGCCCAACAGCTTTACCAAGAGCTACAATAAATTGTTGATTAATAATACTAACTCCAGAGGTCTACTTTTTTGTTATTCTTTATAAATAATGGGTGAGAATGGGGTTCTGATGTTGCATGATTGTCTTGTGGAAACAAATGACTTTTCTGATGTGTTCTTGAAGGCCACCAGACAAGAACAGATATATTTTGTTTCTGGTTGCCAGGGGATACAGAAGATCATTTTCACACAATGAATCATCACTGCATTTTAAAAAAGGTGTTAGCAGGAATTTCTGTCACTGATGTGTGGACAAGCTTCTGTCACCTTCAGGGATCCTGCAGTGATCTACAGTCCTGATAGGATGACATACTTCTTTGTTATCAATTATCTATCCAATAATCCATATCTACAAAATATGTACTATTAAAAAGTACTTATGGTCATTGGTATGCAGCAATGTTCATAAGCATGATTACACAGGGGCTGAAACACTTCTTTAGAGCCACAACATACTGTATAATTCACTACCTATTCAATTCTAAAATAACATATACATTAGAGTAAGATTTGGTATGACTATAGCCTTGGGTAACATGACTTTCACCCAGCTAAATGACAGCTGAAGACTTCACAGAGAACAGGGAATACACAGTTGTATCTGATAATTTACAGTAGTGATTTCAGTCAGCATCCCGACATGTGCTTTTTGTGCAAATCCACTTGTACCCCACATACACGAGCTTCCTAAGAAGAAACATTGGTTGCAGTTCATTTCCATTGAGCAACGCAAATTTGGAGGAAAGAGAAGCCTTCAAAAGGTGGTTTCTCTGATGAAAAAAGAACTATGTTGTGCAGAAATAAAATTTTGCAGCTTACTAAAGGATTGTGTCAAAGACAGTTCCTGAAAAACTCTTAGTGCTATTCCATCAGCAACAGTGTTGGTATCTGATTTCCATTAATACTTCTGTGAATTTTGTGTATTTTATTTTGAGAAAGATGGATTAATATATTTCTATATGTAAACATTAACAAGACAGTATTTCTTATGGCATCAGTTCAGCTGATGCCTGAACTGATTGCTGTGATGCTCCTGAAATGAAGAATTACTCAGAAGAACTGAGAACTAAGGCATTTTAATGGAAAACTTTCGTGATAGGATGGAAAATCAGGAAGCTTAATACAATAGCATCCTACTGCTGTAATTGATTCCAGAAGAAACTACAACAGTGCAGATAATTAATTCAGAGGTACACTGCAAGGTATAGTCAGGCTGGATTGATATCAAGGCAGTAGACAACACTACATGTGACCATACAGCGGGTTTATCTCTTGACTCACTCAGATTTAGTTTGAATAAAACAATACGTGTCTGGAGAAGATTATGAAAACTATGAATTAATCTTTTATCTGACAGATTAATGTAGTCAGATAAGATAATTCAATGAGATGAGGCGTGAATGAAGAAGAAAAGGACACAAAAGTGATTGATGCCATCCGACAATGTGCTGGTGAGAGAGACAGGGCATTCTGTACTGAAGAAACCACTGAAGAGTCAGAAGCAAAAGAGCTGAATACCCACTGATGCCAAAAAGAACAAAACCTGAAGAAGAATCTTTGCTGACAGGTCTAAAATAAGAGGAATGGACTACTAATTGTAAGTTTGGGCTAGGAAATAGTCACTAGAAACTAAAGGTTTTTGAACAACGGAGAGGAAGAACAGAATTTGAGGAAGAGTAGGACGATTGGAGAAACAGAAGCCTAAGCATAGTCTAAGAAGACTCTCAGTAAACCTGAAAGAAACCATTATGTGGTCCTGAGGTAGTCTTCAGTTAAGACAGAAGACATTAAGGAAGGCTTGTCTCGCGACAAATAAGACATGGAAGAGGCTGAGGAGGACATGTAGGAGGAAGTATTTACATTAGGTTTTCTATCAAAAGCTAATGAAATACAGTAGGCTGACTAGGGCAAGTGGGGAAAATGAAAAATAAGAACAAGGTAGGATCTTGATATGCGCTGAAGGAAGAGAAAGATAGAAGTGTTGAGAGGAATTCTTTGGAAAAGGGAAGTAGAAGAAGTTAATGCACAATTTCTTCTCTCGGAAGGGTAAAAAACACTCAGAAAGAAACAAACACATCACTATTGCTATTATTTGGTTTGCTCCACGCATGGACTTCTCCAGTTTCACAGTGTGCTACACAAGCTACAATCTCAGGACAAAGAAGAAGGAATCCATACAAGAAAAGAGAAAGGTCTTGCTATTCCTGGTTAGACAACATCAGATTTCTTGCACTGTTTCATGTGTATGCTCTAATAGGACTTTTGCATGTAACTGTAGTCCTGCTATAACTGCAGAGAAAGAAAAAAACACCAATAAAATAAAATAAAATAAATAGAATAAAGATGAAGCATTGAAATCAGCCCAAGACACTAGCCTATATGGACAGAATAATTTCATGTGCTTACAGATTAGTACAAAGAGAGCAATATCAAACCAAAGTAAAACAGACCACATTAATGCATGCAACTATTGTTTTTCACACCTTAATAAACAATTTTTTTGACTAAGAAAAAACCTATGGTTGTCTGTCTATCCTCAATACATATACTAAAGTATTTACGCTTCACTATTCACTGATGTTCAAATAAGGCAAAGGAAGTGTTTTCACTTTCCTGCAGGATTACACAAGATAGAAGGTAAAACAGATAAAATATATCTTGTGACATAATTTACCATGCTCAGTGCAATATATAGACAAACACAATTAACCTGGTAATTTCAGATCTATTTAATTTCCCAGCAAAGCCCAAGTTTTTTTCCTCTCAGTTAATGCTTTGATATTATATGCAAACCACCTAATTTATAACACAGAGTAAGACAATATTTTCTCCGAACCTGAAAAGCAAATGAAGTGTCACTTTAAGATCAAAAAGTGTATCACAGGAAGGAACAAAAAGCAGAAACCATTGTAATTATTTGTCCACGGATCGATGTGCTTAGCAAAATAACCCTTTCTAGAGTAAAAAATCAAAAACCCCAACAAGTGTTACATAGAAAGCTCTTCAATGTCTTGCAGTATAATAGGAAACTTACATTAGATAGGTTTCCCACATTTCACTTACATGGTTTTGTTCTAAGAGCTGAAGGGAAAACTGTAAACTAAAGATCTTACAAATATGGAAAGATTTCAATTTGTCTTATTGATTTGGCAGGTACACAATTAAAGCTACTCACATGTCTGCATTTAATTGTTTCCAAGATTAGGCCTGCGGGTACACACAAGACAGCTTGTAATGACACCTACAGGCAGCCTGCCTAATGTTTTTCATTATAAAGCATTCCTGTGACCTTTTCTTCAAAGCTTTCATGCACACCCTCTTCTCTGCAGGTATTTTATATTTAGAGCAGAAAACAGCCTTGAACTGAAGATGTGACTTTTCTTTGTCTCAAGAAATCTTGCTGAGGTATAAACCACTTTAAAGTACAATGTCTCTACGCTTTTTTGCATTCCTTGGGAAAACGTTGGCAGTCTACCTCAAACAGTAATCCATCAAAGCAAAACCCATACAACTTAGCCTATTGCACTACTAAAATACTATTGGGTGCTACTAAATCCACAATGGAATAGCTGCGAGCTGCCACTGAGAGGAAACTGTCCATTTGCTGTATGATACAAAATAGTTACCATTAAATAAAGAACTTTTTACTGGAATTGAAACATAAGGTGCAAATCACCAAAGCAGAAAAAAAAGTCCTTCAAACAAAACTGAACCAAAGGTACTACATCTAGATTATATGGACTGATATGTGAATTTTATTACCTAGAAATGTAGTAGCGCATCCCAGAAGCAACACCTACTTATACAGAAAATATTCAGGACAGTTGTTATGTATTAAATTAATACCTGTTCAGGTTTAAGTTATGCTTGCCAACTGCTGGTACAACCGACTTAATTACAAACATGGGGACACTTGCTGTGACAGCAGGCAGGAGATGCTGAGAATCACACACATGTGCAAGGAGGATAGAAGCAAAATGTGCCCGCTCTATCTGCCAGCAGAGTTATCTGTCCTCATCTGATGGAGTATATAATGCATTTTCTGATGCTTATCTGTGAACTTAGGAGGAAATTCCCAGAAGATGAAATGGTACAGCAGTTCCTGGTGGGTTGGTATGGAAAGATGCCAATGCTGACTTCAGTTAGAGACTGTAGTTTGAAGGGCAGCCCTGGAAAAGGCAGCAGCGTACTGAAGTTCCCCTGTGCCTTAATACTGGTGACCCTCAGATTGATAGCAGCAAACAGAGCAGTTTTCTCCCACAGTGCCCTACTTTTTCCCTCCAAAGCCACAATTTCACAAAAAAAGTGTTTGAAAATTACATACACACCTCAACTATTTGACAATGTTCTTCAGTTTCAAAACGTGGGCAAAATAAGTAAGACCACGTTTGAGACATCTCACAAAAGGTAGATAAATATTGTAAAAGGTTAAAGAACAACCATAAAGTCTATCACTACTCAGCAGTCACTAACAGGCTCGTCTGTTCAGCACCGTAAGTGTTCTTCCCTTGCTCTTCAAATACACAATACAGATTGACTATCACTCCTTTTCAACATGAAAGCAGTCACTACCAAGACTTCTGTGTTGATCTGAAGCCAGATGGTGATATTGTAGGCTCGGGATCTCAGGTCTATGCTGGCTGGAAAGCAAAGTTTCACCCGATCCCATCATGTTTCATTCCCAATTGACAAGCTTTCTGGAAGCGTCATTGAAGCAGGGATGAGATACAGGAGTACAGAAAGGAAGCCTGCACCAGGGAAGCGACGGAGTTGGTGGAGGCTGCTGCATACAGGCCATAGCTCAAGGTGGTTTACGTGCTTCTCTGCATGGGCAGGAATAACAACTTGGTAACATACAGCCTGCTTGCTAGGGATATGCTAAAGCTATGGCTTCCATTTATAGAAGAAGAGGCTAGAAATAGCTATGGCTACCAATAAAGTCGTGGTGATAGTATTTTATGTGATTATTACTGCATATGGCAACTCTGACCACCTTCTTCAACATTAGCCTTCTTCCTGCTTTTGCTACAAAAAGCAAGGTGGCACATCTCACAAAAAAAAAAACCCAAAAGAAACCCCACAAAAACCTAACTGCATGTAGCATGGTAGAAACATATTTGTGTCGTCCCTTTTAAAGCATAAACAAAAGCTGCCTTCATGTCATAACTTATGTCAGTGGAAAATACTGTAGTAGTGAATCTAACTCTTGTCCATAAAAGAGGACCTCTTTTCAGACTTTTTTTCTGGTATCCTAAGAAAACCCTCCTCTAAAATCAGATACACAACAGCAAATATGCGGATGACTTTCAGCAAAATATATCTTTGGTTTTGCAAGTAGCAACATAAAGTATCACAGAAGACAATTTAACACCTCTTTATAGCTTGCCTATAAACTTTCTATTTCCTTCTAAAAATATTCCTCTGTCTCTCTTCCTTCTTTCCCCCAAGACATTTGTCACGGTATCTCTGAAGAATGGGCTAGAACTTATAGCATTCATGCATGGTGTTGCATACGTATTTTTAAGTGCGGTTGTCTCTGTGAACTGGTCTATATAACAGATGTGTAGGATATTAACACACTGTTTTCATTTAAGATTAAGTTTATATTTCACTGCCTTGAAATTACTACTCCAGCAAAAAGTATTCAAGATGTATTGCCCCCTTAGTAATAGCTATAGGGAGTGAAAGAAACTGAGAAAGCATTAGTAGCAGTCAGCAATCAAAATGAAAATATACATAGAATTTTTCTGGTATTTTTTGCAGACTACCCAGAAATTACAAGGCTTTTTTCACAAGCAAAAGAAGTCAAGGGGCAAAAAATTCAATATTATTCAGTAAGTCTTCATATCAAGCGGTTCTCAAGTCAACCAACACAAATGATAGGTTTTAGGGCAGGGTTTGGTGCCCTATAGTTTTTGTCCCATAGAAATTGCATGAAACAAAGAACTGAAAAGAGGGTAAGTTTAGAAGCAGAGGCCAAAGACCTGCAAGTCCTTCTGCTTTGACTGATTTCTACAGTAAGTCTGAGCAGCCCTTCAGATCTGCTAAATGAATATTTAGGCTCAAGTATCAATTATGTAGTGTAGATTCAAGAACTCTTGGCTAGTGCCAGGGAAACAAAGAGTGTGCACCAGACTCACTAACTATCCTAAGCAATACATATCAACTCAAATAAACTGAGTAATAGCTGCCTATGCCAAAACTGAATTGACCAAACACTTTCAAACTGCTTCTTAGCTAACCAGCACTTATTGGTTCTTGTGCGCGAGCATTTCAGAGGCTCAAAACCAGGAACTCTTACCCTACTTGTTATCCTGTTGATTCAGATAGGGATCAAAAAGTGATAATTAAGCCTAGCTCCTAGATTCCTTTTCACAACAGTCTATGACAGTAAGATGCAGAAAGTAAATAGATGGCCCAAGAGTTGAAGACTCCATGGTTTCATCAGGCACGAATCCTGTATTTGCCAATGTCTCAAATCTGAGCTTCACCACACAATCTTTTTTCGCCATTATCTGCTTTAATCACTTCCTCATAGACCATAAACAAAGAGCTTACCAAGAGAAATAGTCAATAAGAGCAATACAAACACATCACTGAAATGTAAATAATTTCTCCCTGACAACAACTTATTTCACAGAGATTACAGGCTAAATTAGGAAACAATAAAAGAGAATTGAAGGAAACTCTAACAGACTGGTTGAAAAAAAAAAAAAAAAAAGAGAAATATAGCAATGGTACATGTTAACTACACAGCTATCATGACAATACACTTTCATATTCCACTACCTCAGTACAGCATTAGAATTTTCTGTGAGATACTGGGATGTTTTGTACTGAATTTTGAAAATTTTAATAGGATAACTGTAGTTACTGTTAGCACTTTCTTAGTAGAAAGAACTAAATAACTGATACCTACCCTTGAATTGTCATGGAGAAAAAAGAACCAAAGGGAAGGGATTACAAAGCACTACAACCCTTTGAACTCCTGCTCAGCTCACAAATTAGCTTGCTCGAGAAGTAGGTAGGAAAGTTAATGATACATTGCAGCACATACGGTGAAGAAGTTTTAAGGATTGACAAATTTTGAGATCCCAGATTCAAAGACATAACCTACAAGCAATAAAGGAAGACCATGAGGACCATGCTGATTCTCATCTCAGCCAATCTAGGTACTTTTGATGTTAATGTGAAGTGTGCAGCCTTAACTTGTAAAGAGTGATTTGTTAGCTTCAGCTCTTTCGCAATTAATATTGCAAAATATCAAAATCACACTAATTTTGTCAGGCTTTGGCATGACATTCTGCATAGTTCTTCCCAGAACTTGTCAGTCTTCCCTCCAGCATATGTTTCTTGGAAATTGTAAAACTCCTGCTCTTCTCTCTCTGGGGATGGTCAGTGCCCTGTTCCAACTGTTCTGCATCACAGATTTAGCAGAGACTTTTCTCATACTTTGTCACTATTCCCACCTAGTTCTAATTTTTTCAAAAGTCCTTCTTTGTTTAGACACTAACAGCACTTAACCATTAGAGCAGGATCTGTTCAAACTGCCCAAATAAAAACTTACAAACACACCACAACAAAAAAACCCACGTATTCTATTGACTTCTTGACACGACGCAAGTAGGTCTGAAAAATGTTGACACAAAGGGAAAAAATGAAAGCAACGAGCTTTGATTATGGCAAGCTCTGATGCCCTATAGGCTTTCTCTCCACTGCTCTCAATTGCTGATGCGGTCTTAAGCATGTATTAAAATTGTTGGGAATTTCAAGGATGGCCTGAATAAACATGTATTCAAGTTTTAGGTGTCTTTGATGCAAATCAAAAGCAGAAATATATAAGATAGGACAGATGCTTTCAGTCACAGCTTTAAAAATAAAAATATATCTCAAAAAAACTTCCGTTATCAATGATGCCAAAGCCATTTCATCAAAATTCCCTGCACAACAGGCAACACTAGTGTATCAGAAATAAATGAGGCACATTTAAGCACACATGCACGTACAAGGTGCACCTTATCAAATTAAATAAAACCACACAGTTGTGGATACTTAGTCTGATGCTCTACACAAGCCATTCCATCATGACAGTATTGCAGCATGCAAAAAAATCAGTATCAAGAACCTACAGAGCTGAAGAAATTCTGATTTGCAGTGGAAAGATGGAATCTTTGTCTGGAAAGAACTGTGACAAAGTTCCAATTGTCAGGTATCTGCTTTCACCATCAGCTACACGGTAGAAAATATTTTAAAGGAACTATGCCCAAAGTGGATGCAATGTTGAACATCATTCCAAGGGAGAGTAACTAGACAGCCAACTGCGTGCAAGTGAAATGGACCGACAACATGAAATTGTGAAGAGGAACATAAAAATCAATATAAAATTCCAAAGACTTAAAATACTGGTCCTCGTGAAAAAATAAAATTAAAGGCACTATTTAAAGAGCATAATGTGTGAAAACTAAACATTAAAATAATGAAGTTTAAAGAAATCAAAGTGCAAAAGTGTACCTTCTCATCAACTGAACCAGAACTCATCTTCACCAGCATACTTCAAAACACCAGTCTTAAAAACTAAGTTTAGAACTAAGGGCCTGATAGGCATACTGACAAGGTTCTTTCATTATATGTGCTAGAGGAGCAGCAAGGACTGACAACATTATCACATGAGGTCTATAAAAGTAGGATGCAAATATCAGGCCCTAGAGTACTTAGCCATAAACTTGTGCACACAAAGATAGAAAAGGAATGAGGCTTTTAAATTCTGTCTTCTTTTGAAAATTCATTTTTTTAATAAAGAGTGAAATTATCCTGAACTTTCCACCTCAACTTTATTAGTAAGTAATAATGTTTCAATTTTATTTTATTTCACTGATGCAAGCCCAGGATTATCAATAAGTGCTCTCAGAGAACTGCAGCCTACACACAATTTGTAGAATATACACAATGTATACAACCATTAAAAAAATCCTTCATCAAAATGCATAGCTATGTGCAGTTACATGTTATGTAACTTCCATAATTCATATACCAAACGAATAATGGGACCAAGATAATGTATAATGTCACATTGCCTTGACTCTGCCTTGGAAGAATAATGAACATTCCAGTTCATTTTTCCTGTTACATAAGCAAATTCACATTGCATTTATAATCTGGCTTCTACATATAAATCGAATATTGCCATACTTCTGCTACGCATCATACATCCTAGGGTACATAGCTTATGGTTATTATTTTTAATTGCTCTGCTCAAGTACAATACACTTATAAGACTTCCCGGTTTTTACCAGTTGTAGAAACAGACCCCAGTTCCTAGGCAGGTCAGCTTTCATTTCCTCTCACTCTTGAACGACCAGGACTAAAGCCTATAATGTTCTGGAAAGAAGAGTGTGGAGTGAGTGATATTGTTGTAGTTAGACTACTTTTTTTCTTTAAGACATCCAAAAACACTACAGCTGTGTAGCAATATAACTGTGCAGATGCTCCAAACATTCCATAAATCACCTAAAGAAAATACCTTATCCTCACTGGAAACCTTATTTTGAGAAAGGGCAGAATTCTCCAATAGAGCAAAAGGAAATTTTCTTTCTGCAATGTAAGTCTTTTTCAGTAGACATCTAACAATGATTATTCATGTCAATCTTTGGTGAAGGAAGGTGACCTTAATAACTGTGATCAATAACATAATACAAAGATCGATAGAAGAGGGGAAAACTATACACCAGATGAGTAAATGCCTGCAGGCTAGGGGAACAAAATAGGGAGGATGGGAGGGAGAGAAGGAAGGAGAGAGTAAAGCTGCTGCCAGAGGCTTCAAGGGACATAAAGACAAGAAATTTGATCTTAAAACTGATCTGCTGTAGACGAGAAAATCAGAACAAATGCTTCCATAGAAAGCGCTCGTAGGAACTGTGTACTATACAGGTTCCCTTGTCAGGACACATCAGATTGGTAAGGGGAATTGTGAGTTTCAAATCACAGGGTTTAGCACTGGGCCATTCACGATCACTGTGCTAGACTAGGGAGGCTTTCTGCTTTTTTCAGTTTTGTTTGATGTCAAGTACTTCTAGAAATTCTACTGGCAGCCTCCACATTTGTAGTTAATTAATTGTGGGACTGTTTCCAGACAGTGCTGGTGAGTTTCATATAACTTGGCCACAGAACCAGTGTGCATTTGGGGAACAGAGACAAGGTGCTGTGGAGATACACGTTTGACCATGGAGAAGCTTAGAGGGATTGTAAAAAAGAAGGGGAACACTGATGCTGAAAATGCAAAGTTGTGCACAGTTAGAACAAATTCTCACTCTTCCTGGTGAAGGGAAGTGAGGAGACTCTTCAATAATTTTGCATGCATATATTACTTTATCTTCCTAATTACACTTACTTCAAACCTTAACTCCTGTGGGTTGTACATTTCCTAAAACCTGAATATCACTATTACATCAAAATAAAGGCTATGGCAAAATCTCTGCTGGTTAGTGTAGAAACTTCACACTATGGAATATTTTTCACTTCTGTAGGAAATTGAATTTCAATTCCAGTAACCAATTTAATGCTTCAGACCAGAAGAAAAAGCAGTAATTCTCCCCAGAATTGATGAAACTGCCAAATGAATGAGCATATCAGCTAGAGGCATCTCTCCTTAGGTGGAAGTTAATGAAGTCAAGATCTTGAGATAAGTATTAGACTATGTTCATAATACATGACCAGCAGTTTGCTAAGTGCCAAGGAAAAACTGGAAGGCGAGAAAGACCAAAATAACTTTTCAAAGACCTCTGTTTAGGAAACAGGGAAATTACAGTTCTTCTTCTAACTGGATTTCTGAGGTATTTTTTGCTTTTTTGTTACTCATCTCACTGAAAAAGGCTTATTAACTTCCAATGCCAATATATTAATGTTTTACTTAAAGCCAGCTGTCTGCTTTCCACATTAGTCTAGCACAGTGATCCAAAATAATTTCTGCAATGCATTACATTACTTCACTATTTTTACGGTAACTCTTCTTGATATTCCTATGAACATAACTTACATAAAAAGCACTGCACTGACCACAGATACAGTCCCTTCTTAGACAGTTGCTAAACAAAGATTAATGCAAAAAACCTCACACTGATATTCACACGATGTTCTGGGTTTTTTACTCTCTCCCTGAATCAATGAATCTTGGATACTTTTCTGCACACAGAAACAATATTGAAGGAGGAATGCAGAGCATTTGCCTCCTGCCTTTGTGAAGTGCTTGCTCAGTCACCAGGAGAGACTCTGAATTTCCTTTGGTACAAGAAGGATGTAATCACAGGCTTCCAGCATCCCTCCCACCCTGCTGTTGTGAAAAGAGAGGCACCATTGCTACCAGTTTCTCTGGTTTTTTACTATAAAGATCATCCATGGGACTGTTGAGGAGACTCAGTTTATTGGTGTTTGGCAAATATAATCACAGGAAACCTGTATGAGAGAGACCCTTGAGTACCATTAGATGCAGACGCACTTCATTTCCCAACCTTAATCTAGACCCTGCATGAGCAATGGCAGCATCCTGGCAACCTCATAATACGTAGACAGCATTTCCTAGACTCCGGTTTAACATTTCAGCAACAACATTCCCAAGTCACTCTTAAATGGTTTAAGTTTCTTTGAATGTGGACCATTAACAGTTTTGCATGACAGAGCCTACTTTATAAAAACAGAAGTGCTTACAATTATACGAACATATCTGGAAATGGTGACATATATATGAAAATATCTGTCAGCACCTAATCAAATAGAGATTTTTGCTTTTCCACATGACTGGCAAACTGTACTTGCCATTTGGCAGGACACATGCTTGATACAAAATATGCCTACATAATCCAAACTCAAGTATGCAATAAAAATAAGTTTAGCAATATTCCCAGTTACAAAGTTACTGACTTAAAACGGATAATAAATTTAGAGCCAAGATCAGATATTCTAAAACACCCACTATGCAGGCTACAGCATACACATGCCCGGTACCATATTTTGGAAGAACTTGAGTATTTTGTGCACACACACACGTATATATTTAATGCACATTAATACTGATGCACATATATTAATTTTAAATGTTTTTCATGCTTTGAGATATATAACATACATAAGTCAAATATTACTGTTCCTTTATTTTAATTCAATTCTAAAACTTAAGCGTTTCTTGGTTTTGAAGTTAAATTTGATAACCTTGAAGGCAGCTGGTTATTCTTACTGTTAACAATAGTTAGAAACTAAACTGCTTTGAATGACATTCAACTATATCTCAAAACAGACTAAGTTTTTGTGCTTTGGATTTTAGATTCAACCAAAAAAAGTTTATATTAAAATAATTTATTAATGGGTCAATAGGTGTTCCTATAAATAAATATCTTACGTATTACTTACATATCTGCATCAAATTTCTGTTTTACTTTAAGTAGACATGTTGTGATTCTACTCTTTTGTTGAACCGCCGGCAATAGCCAGGAATATAGGACCTGGATCCTATATTCTTTAAAACAAATGCAGAAATGAAGATACATCTTCTTTCTAATATTGGCTGATCACTATACGACGTTCATATCATTCATACATGCCACAGCTAAAACCAGCTTCATCGCAAAATCCTACAGCCTGGGAGGGACATGCCAAGATCCCTTCATTTCCATGCCATCCCATGGTGCCATAGTAATACAGAGACCTGGTTGTGCACTGTTGCAAGCCTGGCTTGCCTTGTTCGAAAACCCAGATTTTAGAACTGTACTCGCCCGCCCTGTACTCAGCACTGGTGAGGACCCACTTTGTGTACTGTGTCCAGTTTTGGGCCCCTTATCACAAAAAAGACATTGAGGTGCTGGAGCAGGTCCAGAGAGGGGCAATGAAGCTGGTGAGGGGTCTGGAGAATAGGTCTTAAGAGGAAAAGCTGATAGAGCTGGGGTTGTTCAGCCTGGAGAAGAGGAGGCTGAGAGGAGACCTTATAGCTCTCTACAACTACCTGAAAGGAGGGTGTCGAGAAATGGGGGCTGGTCTCTTCTCCCAAGTGACAGGCAATTGGACGAGAAGAAACGGTCTCAAGTTGTGCCAGAGAAGGTTCAGATTGGATATCAGGAAAAAGTTTTACACTGAAAGGAATATTAAATATTGGAATGGGCTGCCCAGGGAAGTGGTTGAGGCACCATCCCTGGAGGCATTTAAGATGGGTTGACATAGTGCTTAGTGATGTGCTTTAATGACATTTTTTTATCAGTTAGGTTGATGGTTGGACTAGATGATCTTAAAAGTCCCTTCCAACCTAGACAATTCTATAATTCTATCATTCTATTTTGGCAGGGGGGTTCACTAGGAAGCGAGCACTCCTCGAGCACCAGGGAAGCCTATGACAAGCTTGTTGCATTCTCCAGGCTGGATTAACAGATTGATGCACAAAGGTCTGCAGCGAACAAGACTGCAATGATCACTCTTATGCACTGCTGGCAAAAGAGAAAGGCCTCCAAATCTGCCTCCTTATTTGCAGAGGAGTCACATAATAGGTTTAAATTCCTGACAGAAATAATAGTTATTTAAGAAACAGAAACAAGAAGAGTTCAGGGCCAAAAAAGGAAGGGTTCCTTTTACCTGGAATATTAGTATCACATTAAAGAATACTTCTCATTTCTTTCGAACATTAACCTCAGCATAAACATGAATATACTATACTTGAATATACCATTATAAATGGGGACAGGTTAGGACGTATTTTTCCTGATTTTCTGGGGGATTTCACAGCCCACATGTTACTCCCTAAAGTTCCAGGTAAACAACTATCAATTTCACATCAATACTGTAGACATAACTCTGCATATGCAATACTAACAAACACTTAATACACTGGTGTGACTGTAATGTTGTCATATTTTGACGTTTTCAGACATCACTCGTAATTTAAGAGATGCGATTTGTCTGCGTTAACATATTTATCATATTTTTAGACAATCTTTTCCCAAAAATGATACTTCACTTCTGACTTTCTGAACATTAAAGAGGAGAAAAAGACAACAGAAGACTGTAGGTAGATAATTAGACTAATAAGCAGTTCTTCCTTTCTTTCTTGCATTACATTAATTCCTACATGTTGAATTTAACACAAGATGCTCACAGTTTCAATATCTGTAAAAAATCAGATTCCTGGTTATGGGCTAGGCCTTTCCTGACTGGATTAATAAATCGAAGTCCCTGTTTCATAATAACAGTAAAATAATAACAACATGCCACCCTCTTTAGGCAAAAAAATTAAATCTAAGCAAGAGTTTCTATCTCACTGACTTCCAGAAGATTTCAAAATGTGCTACCTTAAACAAAGGTACCATGCATTTTCCAGAATTCCATGAAATATTGATGTGGCCATATAGCTGGTAAAGGACATTTCATTGACCTCCATAGTGTTTTAGGTCATGCTCTATATAACTCCATGAATTCCAGAGAAGAAATCTGAAAATAAGCCAGGTTCTGAGTAGTGATTCCAAGTCCAGCTCATTCTATCACCACTGCATTAACTTTCCATCCTCTTGTCTCAAAAAGATAGTCGAATAGGCTGTTTTAAATTAAATTCAGTATGATATTCAGCTTTCGCTACCAGTAATTAAAAAAACCCAAACAAACTTAATTCTCTATTATACAGGCTTTATTTTCAACAGAGAAGCAGAAATTAAACAGCATTTTCATACCTTAATATGACATTTATAATGTAGGAAGGTGAACAATTAGATTAGAAATTAAAAGGATAAGAGAAATAGAGAAAATTAGCAACTCCTAAATGTTCGTATTATTCAGAGAAGCTACTGAAAGTTTTACTCCTGATCAGTTTGAGGGACTGGTTTGGACCAAGTGTTGTCAATGTACCACTCAAAACTAATAATATACACTTATTCTAATCAACCAATGCCATCTGGCTGCTGGAACAATTCAGCTTAGAGGAGAGTATTTGTTACAAGGAGGAGAGGTGAGCTGGCATCATAAGATTCAGAGCCTCATCCAACCCTACACCCCCTCCTTCCCCCAGCAAAGAGCCTGTTTTTGACTTCACCGCTTGAGTGTATCCTCGGAAAGCCTAAACCAGTTACAGTTTTCAGATCAACATCCCAGCTACTGCATAATTTCAAGATTGGATTTAGGAGACTGATTTGGATCCAATAAACTATGTGTACAAGTGCAACTTTCTTGCTTTGTATTACCTGATTTACCAGATAAATAATCATGAGAGTTCCTCAGAATAGTTCAATAGTGATTTCTTTACCTAAAATTATTTTAATCAAATGACAAATGTGTCGAGTATTTAGAAAGACTAAGTAAGCAGAGAGATTTCAAAGACAAAGCAAGAGGTTTGCTCTTTCAGAATCCAAATTTTAAACTCGTAAACTATAATTAACAAGACAACTCACAGTGAAAGCTTCTTTAGCATAAAGCACCTGTACATTATTTTATACATTTTCTATTTAAAAACCTCTGTTGACATTTTTCTAAAAGCTATTTTATGCTACACTTTCACTCAAAATATAAAACATTTTTGCTCTTTTATTAATCAAGTGGCTTAATACACTTGGATTAATGTAATCAAGTGAATACACAAGGACTCTGCTGTTCTCAAGATGAAACGTGAAGGTATAAAATAAGAGACAGTTTCAGGAGTTCTTGACAAACGACACTAAAACCATGATTTCTTAATTTTTCCATACTGCAAATGGTGTAGGCAAAGCAAAAGACATTCAAGCTATTATTATGTCACACTGAATGATAGCAAAGGGCATTCTGGCAAGCTGAACATAAAATGTATCCTTCATTTCAGCAGACAAGCCCTGATTAGTAAAGAAGATGTGATATCCCAGCATAACACTAAAAATTAATTTAAATTATACATATTTTTCAAGATCAAGAATAAAAGATGTGATCACAGAAACACAGCATCTTCTGATTTTTAGTAATTTATATCCATAGCATCCAGATGGAAGATAAAAAAAAAAAAGCTTTTCTATACTCATACACAGGGAAATATCATTGCCATTGCCAAATATTTCCAATTTGGTTTGATTTATGGGAAAGCACTGTATTATCTTCCAGAAGCGACTAGCGACTATCCTGAAATATTAGAAAAAAAAACAAACGCTCAAGATATTCATCTTGCCTACAGGGATGGTATGAGCTGTGAAATGTACCTGGTTTATAAGAAACAAAACAACAACAAAAAAAAAGTCAAAAAAAGGGTACGTGCGTGTGCTTGTATGTACACACAGAAGGTATGATGCAGATTCATGCTGCCTAATACCCTGTTTGTATGGCATGAATCTAGGTTTCCTCCCCATTGAGGAAAGCAGAGCATTCTGAAACAGAGAATTTTGTCAGGAGTTGTGCCAGTCTTCAGACTCTTAGGAATAACCCATTACCGTGTTGTATGTCATGGTCTGATGCTTACTTGCTATGCTATGGTACCTGGAGAAGGGAAGGGTGTCCTTGGCTCCCTCTGGAGGGTACCAGCAACCAGAAACACAAACCCATCCCAGATTACAGAAGGCAGCTGGGAAACCACATGCCTTTGCAGAATGCCGGCTGGGTGGTTTTAAACCACTAATTCATATTAAGAAAAGAAAGCGAAGAAGAGAGGAGCTTCAGACATGATAGGCAGCGGATGGGAAGCCAATTTACTTCTTCACTAGCTTAGATTCTGTTCCAATTTATCAGTTATAACTTTTGGCCTGGTTTCTGGCCTTCACCCAAGCTAGAGGCATATAAGCTATTTTAGATATAAAATTACTTTGCACTACAGGCAATTAGTGAAGCCAAGAGGCCACCAGAGAACTGCATATGATGAATGTAATTGCTAGTGGGAAATCCTGGAGGATTTTTGACCTTGTTGCTGATTATTTTTTTTCTTTCTTTCTTTGGGAATATCCTGAAAAGATCATATAGCTGGGACAACACTGTTGGTTCAGAAAGAAATGATGAAGCAATTTACTCATTACTGAGTTTATGAACAAGAACATTAAACAAGACAGAGGAAAGTGTTAATAGTACTATGTCTAACTTAAAATCTAGAAGACTTAATATTCTTTGCAAACAAAAAAATCAATTAAAAGTCTCGGAGAGGAGGAATCAGCAACACACATTGCCAGAGTTCTGCAGAAACATGGACCAACGTGAACTGGGAAGCACCTGCTGCATTGCAAGTAACACCATTCACCACAGACCTGAAATGACTCCAATGAGTTTGTATAATTCACTTTTGTGTTTCTTGCCAAAAATGAAAAGGGAAGTTCCTTAAGCCAATACAGCACTGAAACCATAGGGAAGGCTGTACTCAAATCACTATTGATCAGCAGGACATCTCTGCCCCCAGCATTCAACAAGGTAATCTAGGCATTGCCAGCAAAGAGGCTGGAGCAGCTTGAATTTCACATCGGTGCTAAGACTGCCTTAGAGCCTTATTCGAAACCTCCAGCAGCTTTTGAAGCTCACGTTGTGCTTAATGGTGTGGCAGCTACTTCAAGTTTAAAATAAGCTCTGGTGTATCTGCATAAGCTGCAGCCACTGCACTGCAGATATATCCTATGTCTGCTCCTTTCCAGTTCGGTCTTGACAGTTCTTTTAGAGAGGTTTGTATTTTTTAGTGTGCAGAGAGCTGCCCTGAGGAGGTTACGTCATATACACAGAAAGGATTAACTGGCTAAAAGTAATGCTCCTTCACTAGGCATACAGAGAAACTGATAAAAACAAGTGTTAGACAGGAAAAAAAAAAGCATCGAAGCCTAACAGGAAATGCAATAACAACACTCCTTGGGTAACCACAGGGAACGCTCTGAGCTTCACTGGAGCTTGTCAACAGATACAGTGATAAATACGTATTCACATAAATCATTATGCCCACACTGATGGGTAATACTTTACTCCAGCTGCCTATTACACAGAAGGTATTTCAACATCCTCTTGCAGAGCCTCAATAAAAGGAGCATCAAACAGAAGGTTTAATTTTTCATCATCATATGAACACTTTGATTCCCGTGGGAGGGCTCTCTGCAAAGGCAGGTGGATTGTGCAGTCAGAGAAATGCAGCAGACCTATGCCTTGTAATGAAATCAAACAGCTCACTAAATCTAATATACACTTGAGCTGAAATTTGAGCTTCAAAAGCAATAGCCCACAACTTCAGAGATTAAACCTAGCAGAAAAGCACTGATGGTGCTGTTAGATGTACTATTTTAGTGTCATTCTTGCCTCACATGAAAAGTTTCTTCTGAAAGACATAGCCAAGCTGTGTGGGCTTGATACTGCCATTAAGTCTTGTAACTGCATTATTTTACTGCACACTTAACAATGATGGAAAATGGAGATTGAGTTTTTCATGTCTAAAAGGTAAGGAGACTAGTAGTTTTTTGTTTGGTTGGGGTTTTTTAATGCTTGTTCACGATTTTTTCATTAAAAAGAAAGGCTACAAACAATGAAAGTAGTATAAAGGAAAACAATTATCTCTTTCTTTTTTCTACACTGACAATAGAATACATACGTCTGTGAGTAGCCCTACCACAGCAAACACATTTACAGCAAATATTACTCCAGCTTTATATTCCGTTTCTCTCTCCACTACTACAAAATTTCAAACATGGTAAGCTGCAGTTATCTTGGTCTGTTTGGTATCTGACTTGTGATTCTGGGAGCAGTTTAGTGGCCTATATATAAGTATCTCTGAGATATCCAAAGGTATTTACGTCATATGCACAGCCTGGCAGATATGGCATAGGATGTATAGGTGACCCATGCTCTTCAAGAGCTGAAGATAGAAGCTAAATGAGTTTATCATAAGGTATATTAAACGGCATTCAATGTCCTCAGTAAAGCAACTGAACCAAGCCCATTCAATATTTAAAAACATTTACTTTACACCTTGCTTGTGTATCTAATTTCAAAGATTGCAATTTATGAGAAAGAAGTCTGTGAGAACTCACAGGAAGGCATGGTTCTTCCCTAAAATATCCTGAACTGATGGAATATTTGCCACCCCAGGAGGTACACCTAGGAAGCTCTCATCAAAACTGAACCAACATGGGAAACTATGACCCTGCTAACCTCCAAGAGAAACCTGAAGAATAGCTAATCAAAAAGAATAATCTTTCTGAGGCTTATATTACATTATTCATCATGACTTTGTCTTCATCTGTTCATTTTTTACTTCTTGCTGCGTATTGAATTATGAAAATAAAGCACAAACTCTCATCTCATTGTCACTCCTGCTTCAGTCCTTATACACATACATATAGGCCACACATTGGAAGAAAGAAGTTTCCAGAAGAAATTTAAAGTGGTTGAACCATCATGGTGTTTGTTCAAGTTTATATATTCTTGGTTACAGCAAACCAGGGTAACTGCACTCAAATCTATCAGAGTTCCAGCAGGACCATAGGCTGAAAACAGCACTTGCACAGCATTTGTCACAGATGGTTGAACTCAAAATGCTGTTCTCTTTCAATCCAATGTTATTTTCTACTTACAGAAATCACATGAGCAAGCTTTAGCACATACACTACTACCCCTAACATTGTCTATCTCAGAATTTGGTGCATTATGTCTGAATGTAAACAAGTCATTTCACCTTTCCTATTATAGCTTAATACTCCTTTCAGTTCTTGTAGTGTAATTTCCTCCCCATGTACATTTGGCAAACTGCTCCAAGAAGGATGGTGCCTATTCCTTATAGTCTAATACTGATGGATATATATAATTTTCCATTTCCCACACCTTACTACTTCTACCCTATCCATATTCGCTTTACCCTCACATGCACTTGAGCATTTTCCTCTCCATTCTCTCTGATAAAAGTTGAGTACCATCTATCATATTCAAAGCCAACTCTAAATGTCCCTACATCTTTGGGAGACCCTTCTCAGTGAAGGAAGCAGCTATAAGAAAAGCATTTACTATTCTTGAACATTAAAAACAACCAACCAAAGATCAATTTTCTCTTTTTTTTTTTTTTTAGGAAGGAAAAAAAGGTTTGTCTTCCATTTCCTACTACAATTTTGATTTAGTATCAAAATTAAAAATCCTTTCAATAATCTTTCATATTGACTGCCAGACAGCAGTACACATTAGCTATTCTCTATCTTCCCTCACTGTACTACTTTATTAATGTGAACTCAAGGTCTCCTGCCCTCTTTCATAATTTCTAATTACCTATAGGCAATATTATTAGGAATGTCCATTAGCATAAAGATTATTTTTGGCATGATAAGACACATTTTAAGGCTATCAATCTTCTTCCAGACTGAAAATGATATATTTTGCCACCTCTGGGTTTTCCCTTATAACTTTTTAAAAGTAGCATTCCATGCAAAGAGGTTAGATTCTGTTTGCATTTTATTCCCAGATATTTTTATTCCACTAAATTGCAATTTAATGTTGAAGCTTGCCACCATATACAATGACTGGTAGAGATTTTAAAAAGGATAATTTCACGTTCCCCCTATGTTCATCAACATTGTTTAGAATTTGGTCTGTCATGCTGTGAAACTTGCTTGGCTCAGCAATCTGCAAATGCACTTCTAAGTACCAGAAAACGTCTGAGTGAGCATGAGGCAGGAAACAAGTTCACCACTTAAAAAGGTTTGTAATTTGAACATACAAGTAGGACATATGTGGCTCATAAACACTAGCCTTCCTTGTAGTAAGAAACATCTAGTCGGCTGTTCTAGCTCACGTATTAGTCAATGTTTAAAGGTAAACCTATATGTGACAAATATGAGATCTTTCAGAGGCACTGTAACACACACATGCATATTTATATCATACATTTAAAGGTAAATTCAAAAAAGCAGTCTTGTTCTATATGCGTGCAAAATGCTTGTAAATCTTTCCTAACTGAAAATAAATGCATGGAAACCGCAGAAGGAGGTCAGAATTTCCTAGTGTTCTCTCAGCCATGTAGAAAAATAAACTACTTCCTCCTCCAGCCTTACTTGTCCTACCTAGAAATTGCTCTGGTCTAATTACTTCCTTGGTGACTGCCCGATGGATTCTCCCTGCCATAGAGGTGTTGAAGCTGTACATCAGGAGAGGGCAGAGGTTTAGTTTTCCTGACTTGCAGTCAGTGCAGCAGAACAGGCACAAGGCAGAAAACGAGATTTCTTCTTTGAAGAACTATACTAGTTTTATTCTCTTTCCTGATTCTCCCTTGCCCAAAAGAAGAGCAAGGCAGGAAATGAAACATCATCTCTTCCATGGGCTTCCTCTAAGAACAGCAGTTACCAGCTGCTCCTTGTATTGACACGTGCTGAAAGACTGATGCTATCCCATTTCATCTGCTGTAGTCCTGGTATAGAGCAAAATCTATTTTATATAAGAGAATGAGAAAACACCAGATGAAAATCTCCTGGGTTTCTATCATCTTTATCAGACAGAAAACCTAAGACTACAGGAAACATTTGCTAGAAGTTTTGAAACAGAAAGAAACATCAGCTCATCATAACAAATCACCAACCTCTTGCCACTCTGTATATTGTTTCTAAAACAACTGCTTCTGTTCCCTGAAGGCATTTAACAGTGGACAGAGTTTAACCATTGCTATGCATGTAAAACTGTCTACTTAAAAATGCCTCTTGGAAGTTTTATACAACTTGTTCATCTCCTGCAGAAATGTATTTCGTAAGAAAGAAAAATATCTATTCCCACCAAGAAATCAACTCAGAAGTAATCTCAGGCAATCTGTGAAGCCTGTGCGTGCCATAAATTTTTCTGCCTTCTTTCCAAAGCTGTGTTTGCCTTTTCCTCCCAGGTCTCTTACTTCTTATAATCAGCATCTGATTAAGACACCCTATTAATAAAGCTAACAGTACACAAAGACAAATGAACAACTGTACTAAAATACCTGAAGAATGAGCCTAAAAGTATTATTTAATTTGAAATTATCTGTTATTTCAGAATATATATACCAGTTTTTATCTTGCTTTTACTGCAACTTAAGATAACATTCTTTCTACTTCCAAAAGTCATTCTTTATATAAACATGCACGTCAAAATCTCTTCAGTTTTGTCTCTGAAAGCAACCAATGTTACCATTTGTATACAAAACTGTATGAACATTTCATCAATATGGCTTGCAGAACCTAAAAACTGTGAAGATTTTACAGGGTGTAGTATCGTTAGGCATACAAGCATGTATGTGCCCTAAACACAGAGCTGTATGACCTTAGTGATTGATCTGTTTCTCTTTTTTTAACAATAAATGTGAAAGCACGACAAAGCCCATGTACAGGGTTTCACAGAAAATGCTAAGTTTTTAATAGGTCTTTCAAGTCCTACCAAATTCTATAGTAACTGGACAGTAATCTATTAATTTTCAGAGGGTAGATAAAAAAGCCTTAGGAAGAACTTATTATTCTACATTAAAGTCTGTAACATTTATTTAAAAGGAGGTGGAAAGACTCTGCCGGAGTCTTCTCTCACTTGGCACTTATTACGGCTAATGGAAAGACTTGAACTTACCTTTTATATATTAGACAGCCACTGAAAAGGATTGATATTGCACAAAGTCATACACATATGCAGAGCAAGAGGCTGGTGATATACAGCAGCGGAAATTTACTATGAATTAATCCATGCTTGGAAGTAGTAAAACAACAGGAAAATACTGGTATCTTGCAATGTTCATAAAATATTTACTCATAACCCCTAGGAGCACTCATGGGGAAAAAAAAAAAAAAAAAAAAAAAAAAAAAAAAGAAAGGAATGCTTAAAGCACAGATGAGAAATGCAGATCAAGAACAGCATCATCTATATCTCTGAAAACAGGCTTAATGAGCCTTTTGTCCCAAGTCCTATCTGGAATGCAATAGCGCATCGGAAGTACAGGTAGAGAGCCACATGTCCATCATGAATTTACCTTTGCAAACATTTAACTTCTGGAATTGATTTGGCTTGAGAAAGTCTTGAGATTACATTAAAGCATGAAAATATTTATTCTAGTTAGAGATAAAGATTAATTTTGTAAATAGAATGAGCCTGAGCTAACTTGTACTGAACCAGTTTTGTGCTATAATCGATCAAGTGACAACAGCAAGAGCAAAGCTTCTTAATTTTCACAGCCAAGGATCTTTTCATGGTCTAGTTAAAGACAAAACAATTGCAATAGGCAGACTTTCAAAATAAAACTGATGACTGCACTATTTGCTGTAAGCATGTGAAAGAATGGAATTATAAACGTAGCACAGCTCAGAATACATCTGTGCTGCTCAGAGACACAGAATTTTTTTGGTGCCCACAAAGGCCTTGTATGTGAACTCTGTCAAGCTGTTGAGATCCCCAACTCATAATTTAAACTAGGTCTGTTGTGCTTTTTTTAAAAAAAGTACTTTTGGAGACGGGAGAAAATGATTAGAAGGAAGTCAGTAAATTCACATAAATGTACATTCATGCAGCCATTATTTTCTTTTAACCTACTGCAACAGAAATTAAAGTACCACAATCACCATCATAAGTCCACTATTTAATGTTGCTGAAACCTAAATTGCATCAAAACCATTATTTTCTAGATAGATAGAGTCTATGTAGAAAACAGTCCCAGTACCAGAATAGTTGGTGCGTGTATTTGCTTCACATACGAGAACAGAAGCAGGAGGTTTTGACAGTGGAAGTGCCTGCTGTGCAGCACCCCAATTATTTCATGTCATGGTCCAGCTTGGACGGCTGATCCAGGCAGGCTCTACAGGCCTTTCTTGATAGCCCATGAGAAGTGCCTCCATCTGCTGTGCACCAGTTATTTTACAACTTGCAAATTCAAATTGCCAGATGGACGCCAGGAGGATGGAGTCAGGCTCTTCTCAGTGACAGCCAATGATAGGACAAGGGGCAATGGGTGCAAGCTGGAACATAGGAGGTTGCACTTAAATATGAGGAAAAACTTCTTCACAGTGAGGGTGACGGAACACTGGAACGGGCTGCCCAGAGAGATTGTGGACTCTCTTTCTCTGGAGACATTCAAAACCTGCCTGGACACGTTCCTGTGTGACCTGATCTAGGTGTTCCTGCTCTGGCAGGGGGATTGGACTAGATGATCTTTCAAGGTCCCTTCCAATCCCTGATATTGTGTGATGCTGTGATTCTGTGACTTCATCTCTTTTATGAAGGCCTGTACTTCGTGCTATAACTGAGCTGCTGGGCATTGGACTCAAGTAGAAAACTGGAATTGAGGCGTCCATGGTAAAAAATGCTTTAGTGATTATTTGATTACTTATGCTGCATGACATGAAGCAGACTAGTATTTGAAGATGAGAAGAATGGCAAATTTCAGATTTGTTGTTTTCAATTAAAATTAAGAATTGCTGCAGTGAGTCCACGTAAACCTCAGAAAAATACACAAAACTAGTTTGTGCTTCAATTTGCTTAAAAATTTAGCCCAGTTTTCATGAATGTCTTGTCTTTAATTTCAGCTGTACTTTGCCCATCACAGTATGAAACTAAACACTGTGCTTTGGTACAAGTAGCCTCTGCTGGTATCCAGTGGCACACAATGCCCTCTCCTCTAACTGCCAATATTACAAACTATCTAAATCAAGCTCTGCCTTAAAACCTAATATAGGAAGAAAAAAACCCCACACATCTTGTTTTAATTCTCACAATCTCACTATAAGCACCCTCCTAACTTAGAATAAATCCCGTATGTTATATAATTATAAACACATCAAATTTTTTTTTGTCTTATTCACTCCTAAGATATTTATTTTCCCTCAAAAACAGGTGAGTTGTCACAATAGTGGTGATGAACAAGAAGAGACAGAGTAATGTCATAGGCCAAAGAAGACTTTCAGGATAATTTTAGAATTTCAGCAGACAGGTTCCAATAACATGAATACTTCACGTTATTGCTTCAAGAGCCATCTGGAAAAAATGGCTACCAGAAGCCTTTGTCTTCTTGCTTTCTCTTGCTGTTGGAGCTCACAGCCTCACAACAGGAGACAGTATTAAGAAAAAAAAACCATAGTCCTTGGTATGCTAAAGTAATTGGGGCGGCAGATCATAGGCTCAACTCTTACATGATGCAATGTTGCCTTGTCAAAATGTCCTGGTTTGAGGATACACATGCACACCAAAAAAAAAAAAAAAAAACAACCACTTATAAATACTAAAAAGCTCAGCTGCTTCTAGATCTTATTTCTCAAGTTCATGAAAAACACTTGCTAAAGCATACACACACAAACCACCACAAGACCAGTAAGACAGATGACAAGAAAATCCAGAAACAAGAAATAAAGCATATTTGTTCGTAGAAACAAGGGAGAAGGTGTTAATCTTAGTGAAATAGAATTCTTGCAGTACTGGCAAAGTTTCTGTCAGGATAAATTACTTGCTTCAGCAAATACCAAATACAGAAGCAGGCCTGTCAGGGTGCCAGACTAACTCAAGCAACCACCCTTCCACTGAAGCATTTCTACTGTGCACATTTAGATCATATTTCATCGCTTTTCTCCTGTTCCTGTTTTTGTGTCTTTGCTTTATGCCCTCTCCCTTGTGCAACTATATTCCAGATGAAGGCAAGAATATGCATTTTAACATTAAAACCAAGATAGATGCAAAAAGGGGTTTGCACAGAATGCCTTCCTGAATGACATGAATGAACAAAGCTATCACTGCTGGGATTCCATTTCTCAAAACCAAGATATGAATGAAAAATTCGTTCATGGCTATGTAAATTTTGATTATTCTGACACTTTGAAACAGCTCTAGAAGAACACATATTTTCAGTTCCTTCTATGTCAAAAAGGTTATTTTCTATCTTTATTCCATAGAAAATGGAATGAAATTCTAAATTCTAACCACGGCACAGACAAAACTCAGTGAGTTCTCAAAGGATAAAATTCAGCATGAGAACAATATTCTCTAGAAGACTCGCTATGTACCTATGAACAAATGCAACCAATGCAAATAAGTACTGGCTTTGAAGACCTGGTGTGATTTTGCCACCAAGCTCAGGGTGCCTTCTTCCAGCTCTGACAGAAACATATTCCATAAGACACTTACTCTATATAAATACCAAAATTTCAATCATTTTCTGGTAGCACCTGTAAGACCAGACTGCACTTCAGCTATTTGTCCACAGTTCTGAAAACCAATTATAAACAGCATCAATATAAACCCTATGCAGAATTGTTATGACAATATTATAGGACGAAATTCCACCAAGTTTGCTTAAGGATACAACTGAAAGTTGGTGTTTATGCAAATAAATTTTTTTCTATTTTTAAATGCTGTCAAGATATTAAAAAATGCTTCTCTAAGCTCCTCTGCAGTATTCAGATGGAAATACATGGGGGGAAGAAAACTGAACAATATAAAAATAATGAGAATACAGTGTACTAATTTTAATACTATTATACTACTGTATACCAATTGTTACTAACGCTGGCTAATTAAATTGCACATAATGCAAGACCTAAAGTGACCAGAACACAAGAAAATAATTTATCCAAATAATGCTATATAATTTCATTTCCAAAAAAGCTGGGCTATAAATAGTAAACACTTATATTTTGATCCAATAAATTACCGTACGAAATTGTTCATGAAGCTGCCAAAAACATGCCATAACCAGAAGATAAACAGAAAGATGCTTAAGTTGTGGGAAAAAAATATCAATATATAAACAAACCAACAGTCAAATATTATATTGCATTAGCAAAGTACGGTATCTGATAAAATATAGCCCGCAAAACTGCCAGATAAAATATACTTAGGGAGCCTCCACTATCAAAACATAATAACATCTCAATAAAAAAAATAGACACAAATAAGAAAAGCATTAATCACAAAGGTCAAAGGAAATATACAAAAGGTCATATTCATTAGAAAAATCACTTCTGAAAGAACAGTCCAATGACAGATGGAATGGCATAGGGTAGGAGAGATCGGTATCTAAACAACAGTCTAAGAAACACAGATTTTTAAAAGAATTATATTACAGGGTTTTAGTATAGTTTCCATTCTTAGCAGCAAATTTAATACTACCATCAATGTAATTAACAAGAGACAGTGTGCTTATTTTAGGTGTATCTGTAAGAACTGTATGTTCATGTGTATATCACAAAGTATATGTATCTTACTAACTAATTTACTGTAAAAAATATAAATTATTTACAGCTGTGTACCCACATTTTACCCATAGATACGCACACACAATCACAATGAAAAAAGGCAGCCTGGCACCACAAGAATGTGAATTATAATGAAAACAGCATAGAAATAGAAACTATGAATACAAATTGATTTTGATGTCACTGTCTTACTCAGGGAGTTATCCAAAACTCATTAACATCAACGCAGAGCTCTCCATTGCCTCAATGAGCTTTAAAAGAGATCTTTAATGAGAAAGAACTAGCCAGCATGTACTTACGATAGTTGACTGGTTTTACAAAGGTCAGTATGATTAGCACTACTGTTATCCTGGGTTATCTAATTCTTTACCTTGAACATTCAGGTTTGAGTACTGCAAAACAAGCTAACTTTTTGTTCAAATGTCAAAGTAGTCTGCACAAAGGAAACCCGAAGTTCTTCCTTCTGCGGCAGCAAATCATGAAAAGTCCCACATGAGTGGGAGCCAAACAGTTAATAAGTGATTTGCTTAGATCTTAAGTGATTATTTTTGTTAGATCTTTTATCTATAACACATCCAGACACACTAAACCGTCTCTTTGTACATGCACCACTCTAGTCCTGTTTTGAAAGCAATTGCGGCTTCATAGCACCACGCATGAGGAACTAAGTATCAGACAGGCTAGGACTACAAGTTTTGACGCCATCTGATCCAAAGCTGCATCACAAAGTATAGATGGAAAAACTGCTAGGTCTTCTAACCCCACAGGCGGTTGGGGACTGGAAAGAAGAAGAAATGCTCATTCTCATAGCAAAATGGTTGACACAAAGACTGCTTGCTTTCTCTGCGCTATTACCAGAAATTTAATAGCAGCAAAGATCTTACACAGATGAGCAAAGCTGGCATGGCTATACACCGGACATTCAAGCATTTATTTCATCACTGGTCTAAATTCATAACATGTTTAAATCAAAAGTGAAGAACAATTCTTAGAAACAATTTTGCATGGAGTGGCAAGTAATAGAAAATTGGTCCTTTATTTCCATTTTTATAAAGTGGCATTATGTAGCTGTGACTGGAGAGCTGTTTTGCTTTTATAAGCATATAAAAACAAAAACGTAAAAAATGAATCATGGTTTGCCCAATAGGAACAGGAAAAATAGAGCCATATAAGAGAAATAAAAATCCTAGAATATAAGTTGGCTAGCCTTTCAGTCTAGTTATCTATGTCCTACTTACAAGAGGCAAGTTGTCAAAAAGTCGTCAAGTACCAGCTGGATTAAATGGATCTATGCTATTTCACACCCAACTAAGGCTCTGGCCAAAGGAAGAGAACTGCCATATTTATAATGTTAAGGTATATAAAGAAGAGAAATACAGATTGTTGGACATATGCAATATTTATTTATATACACCATTAAAAAATGCATGTGCCTACCAGCTAACTCTGGACAACTACAAATCCAGGTCTAGGACATGTCCCTGATGTCAGATTCCTAAATCCTTTTCCAAAAAAAAGGTTTCCTTTTCCATCACTGGGAATCATCATGTCACCCTTCAAATAAATCACTGCATCTTCATGACTTGAAGTGGAGCCAGATTGCACAAAATCAGCACTATTATGTTGGCAAAAATCATTAATATATGTAAGCATGCTATATCAACATTTTTTACCTTTTCTCTTTTCCACTAGGCAAATGATCAGCACTGTTCTGATAACCTGGGCTACAAAGTAATGGCATGCACTGTGCAGAGAAAGCATTACATAAATCTGCAGCACAGAGCTACGCCAGGACCCATGCTGTCAACTGTGAGAACTTCTCCTTCGACTACACTAGCACTTTTTTCATAAA
This sequence comes from Nycticryphes semicollaris, assembly GCA_013400055.1. NCBI lineage: Eukaryota > Metazoa > Chordata > Aves > Charadriiformes > Rostratulidae > Nycticryphes > Nycticryphes semicollaris. The sequence goes on along the minus strand of VXBJ01002547.1, from coordinate 1,260,678 downwards.
TTCTGACTGATCAAGGCTAAGGGATAATTAATTAAGGGATTAAATTTAAATTCTGGCAAATCATCTATATGCTCATATACAAATACTGAAGTGGGTTGGCACTTCAGTACCTGAATATTAGACCTACATTTTTATCTATTACATTTTTATTCTTCTTGTACCTCCGCTTACAGCAACAGTTGCACATCATCAGTTTTACTGCTTAATCTATATAATCAGTCATTTTTCCATGTCAGGAAATCTCTGAAACCTATCATAAGGGAAAAAAATCTTAATATAGTGGGAATACAGGATTGTGAAACTTCAGAAGTTGAAAATCTATGTAAATAAGGATAACTTTTTTTGGTTTAACCTACTGGACTTGAAGTCAATGGCACCAGCTGTAAACCTCACACTAAATTCTTCTTTGTAAGTTGCAAAACTGTTTGACAAGTTGGCATTTTCGTATCTAAAACACCAGTAAATTTGCAGGAAATTAAATTATAATGTAGCTTGGGTGTTGTGCACTCCTCTTCATCCCCCTTCTATTTCCAATTGCTTTTTTGTTAAAAGAACTGGATAAACTCATTGGGAAATTTGTTAGACCTGGCAGTATTATTCATTTTCTTATCAGAACCTCTTCCATCTACCCTCTGTACTAAATGCGTCATTTAGCTCGAAATTACTCATGAGCGCTAATGACTGAGTACAATCAATTCCTTCTATAGACTTTTACAGACATTCTGGATTTCTTCCATTTCTTCCTCATTATTTTGCAATGCACTTTTCAGTATTTGCAGATTTATCCGAAAATGTAACTGGTGTGATCAGCTTCATTGCCAAGGAGTGTCAGGTGGGATTTAGCTGACTGACCTGCAGCAACTGATCAAAACCATGGAAGTACTAAATGGGAAAACGGTTTCATTTTTGTAGCTGTTACAATTTAATGGTCTTCAGCCACAAGTTAATCACAGCCAATTGCACAGAACTGCTGATGTCGGGACATTACATATTAATAGGGTTGCTATTTTTAATGCTTCTCTGCAAGGTGCTGGTAAGACTTGGCTCTTGAGGAGGCAGCATGCTATGCAAATCCGTGCTGACCTGGAGCACATCCCTCTGTTGTATAACAATGTTTCATTTCTGCCACAACAGGAGAAGTACAAAAGAAGCTCATCACTTGTCTTCTGAATACATGGCGTAGACAGCTGTATCAACATATTCTCTACGTGTGTGAGAACAAGAAGTTTCATGGTGAATCTGGTTTCAGTGAAGCTGCAGCACATGTAGTCTGCAAAGATTAAGTCATGAGGTAAGCAGTGGAACAAACAGAACATAAATGGAGGAGAGAAATTTTCCGTTTCTCAGTATTAAAAACTAAATATGTTCATTTAAGACTGATAATCTCAAAACATGGCTCAAAAATACTCTGCATGTGGCCTCCAAAAGAACTTCATTGCGAGTATGGGTAATGACATGAACTGGTAACTGAGTTGGATCATTTCTGGAGATCTTCTTGTTCAGCTGAGATTAAATGGACTCTGCAGGACTCCAGAGCTGTGTGCCAGTCCCAGACTGTAACCTCACACTGTTGAAGTATTCATAGAGTGTCAGCAAATCAAGGCACTGTCAGGAGCACCTGTTGAAAAGTATGAAGACCCTGAAGAGCAAAGCCCAAGTAGAACTTAAACTGGCTAGTGCCATATAAGATAATTAAAATTGTTTCTATAAATACATGAGCAACAAAAGGAGGACTAAGGAGAATCTCTATCCTTTATTGGATTTGAGGAGAAACATAGTGCCCAAGGATGAGGAAAAGGCTGAGGTACTCAATGACTTCTTTGTCTCAAGTCTTTAGTAGTAAGACCACTTGTTCCCAGGTTATCCAGACCCCTGAGCTGGACAACAGGGAATAGGAAGAGAATGAACCCCCCATAATCTAATAGGACCTGTTAAACCACTTGGACACACACATGTCTATAAGGCCAGATGGGATCCATCGAAGGGTATGGGGGGAGATGGCAGGAGTGCTCACCAGCCTCTTCCTATCATATATCCGCAGTCCTGGCTAACTGGGGAGGGTCTCGGTTGGCTGGAGGTTAGCAAATGTGATGCCCATCTACCAGAAGAACCAGAAGGATCAAGAAAATTACAGGCCTGTGAGTCTGACCTTGTTGCCAGGGAAGGTTGTGAACCAGATCATCTTGAGCACTCTCTACACGGCATGTACAGGATGACCAGTCCCAACAGTTTAAGAAAGGCAGGTCCTGCTTGACTAAATTGATCTCCTTCTATGACAAAGTGACCTGCTTAGTGGATGAGGGAAAGGCTGTGATGTCTACCTAGACTTTAATAAAGCTTTTGACAGCATTTCCCATAGTATTCTCCTGGAGAAACTGCCTGCTCATGGCTTGGATGGGTATACTCTTCACTGGGTAAAAAACTGGATGGATGCCTGAGCCCAAAGAGCTGCGGTGAATGGAGTTAAATCCAGTTGACAGCTGACCACAAGTGATGTTCCTCAGGGCTCACTACTGAGGCCACTTTTCTTTAGTATCTTCCTCAACAATCTGGACAAGGGAATCAAGCACACCCTCAGTCAGTTTGCAGAAAACACCAAGTTAGGTGAGAGTGTTGATTTGCTTGAGAGTAGGAAGGGTCTACAGAGGGATCTGGACTGTCTGGATCAAAGAACTGAGGCCAATGGTATGAGATTCAACAAGGCCAAGTGCTGGGTCCTGCACATGGGTCACAACAACACCATGCAACACTACAGGCTTGGGGAAGAGTGGCTGGAAAGCTGCTTGGCAAAGAAAGACTTGGGGGTGTTGGTTGAGAGCTGGCTGAATATGAGCCAATAGTGTGCTCAGGCGGCTGAGAAGACCAGTAGCATCCTGGCCTGTACCAGGAATATCGTGGCCAGCAGGATTAGCAAAGGAATCATCTCCCTGTACTCAGCACAGGTTAGCCCCACCTTAAATACTGCGTTCAGGTTTGGATCCCTCACTCCAAGAAAGACATTGAGGTGCTGGAGCACGTCCAGAGAAGGGCAACAAAGCTGGTGAGGAGTCTGGAGAACAAGTCTTATGAGGGGTGGCCAAGGGAAGTGGGGTTGTTTAGCCTGGAGAAAAGGAGACTGAGGGGAGACCTTATCACTCCTTACAATTACCTGAAAGGAGGTTCTAGCAAGTCGTGTGTCAGTCTCTTCTCCCAAGTAACAAGCGATAGAACAAGAGGAAATTGCCTCAAGTTGTACCAAGGGAGCTTTAGATTGGATACAGGGAAAGCTTTCTTCACCAAAAGGATTGTCAAGCTGCCCAGGGAAGTGGATGAGTCACCATCCCTGGAAATATTTAAAAGACATGTAGCTGTGGTGCCTAGGGACATGGTTAGTGATAGACTTGGCAGTGTTAGGTTTATGGTTGGACTTAATGATCTTAAAGGTCTTTTCCAACCTAAATGATTAATAATATAACCTTTTTCTTAACCTTTCATCTTTAAAATCTTTCCCTAAACTTCTCAAGTTCTACCGAATTAGGTCTTCTAAATGAATCAGTGGAGAACATGCCTTTATCTTCCAGGTAAATGGCTTTCCCAAGTACCATTAAACAAATGTGAACGATTTCAAGAAATTTTAAATGTTGCACACACTCAAGTTGATAATGCAAGCATTAAGATATTCAGACAGTTCTCCAACAGCATTTTTTATTATCCGAACTCAGGCTTATTCAGCTAAGTAAAGTAAGCAATAGGATTGGGACTGGAATTGCAGAATTACACCCTATTTCAGAGTGCTGTATGAGTCAAGTTCAGCACACATGATGACAATGTTGGAGACACTATTTTCCCTATGCAGCTTGCCTAAAAAGTATGGGGGAAAAAAGAGTTTCTTGTACCTTGAGAATGTCTAGCTAAATAACAAATACTGGGCTTGTTCGTTCCTATTAAATACTGTACAATGGATAAGCTTAACATAAAACATCTTCGCTGCCAAAAAGAACATCTCATTATATCCACTGATTCCCAATATTCTCTGTTACCCTGAGATATGCTTATGATACTAGAAAACACACACAGAGTTTGCCAAAGAGGTGTTTGCTGTCTGTTTGAAAGCAGCTGGGTAAGGGTGTGCCCAAGTATATTTCCAAGTGAAAAGCAATTTAATACAATAAAGTTAAATGCTATTACTCAATCTAGTACATTTTTATTAGTAGTTTCTTAAATTTATGGGTATATGCGGTGTCAAGATACCATGAAATGAAGGAATTACCAATTTCCAGCATGAATTACTTGATAAAAGGGACTGCATTAAATGCAGAGTTGTTGAATAAATCAGTAATGCTACAGTGGTTAATTACAAAGTTACTTAAAGGAAGAAAACCTGCAGTATTTTACAGCGTATTAAACTTGTGATTGCTTCCTAAGTGGCTAACAGAAAACATTAGTAAACACAATACATTTCATAGTGGACTGCAGGAAACACTTAAGGTCTTTAAAAATCATAGTTTAAGACCAATTCCATATTGCTTAGCAATCAGGCTACAAAATATCGCAAACACTTAGCTTTCTCTTAGCACTTTCCATTAGTAGATTGCAAGTGCAGCATAAAAGAAGACTCTATAATTACACTTGTTTTAGTGATGAGGTGAGAGATGCACGGGGATAAATAATGTAACCAGTGATATCTGACAAGCTAATTGCAGACTGAGTGGTCTCAATCTGACCCCCAAGTCTCAGGCAACAGTCATGGCCAGTCACATTTCTTATATTTCCAAGTGCAATCTAAAAACACTGTATTGGACACATTAGGTTTTAATGACAGTGGCAGACAGCTGCAGTTCCCCTCAGTAAAATAAATGATTAATTAGTAAAACACAGTATGCAATATATGTCCAGAGTTACTTATCCCTATTGCTAATCGTAGCAATTAGCTTCAATTTCTAAAGCTCCACGGCCTGCATAGTGTTTTGCAGAGCTGTGAGAGAAGCACAGGCATGCACTGAATAATTTATATTCCAAACTACACAAACATACAGACAACATACCTTATTTTTCTAGATTAGCAATCAGCGAGGTCATTTCTGATAGCACCATAAAAATAGGTAAAAGTAGAATTATATATTTGGTAACCTATATATTTCATAAAGAATACAGGGAAAAATGTGACCTGTAGAAATAAGCCTAAATGCAGACAAGATTTCCTTTTTATTGGGACATTCTGTAAAATGAATCAACAAGCTCAACATCTAAAGTTTGAACAAAAAACATTACCATTGACTAAATGGATTCCTTCTCAAAATAGCTGTATTTTTTCACTATGTTTATTTCAGCATAAAGACCCTCTCTTGCCAGCCACAAAACCAAAACAATGTGAGTTTTCCTTGTATGCCTCCTTCCTGAAACGTTCTACTGGCAACTCCAACAAAGGCAAAGCCCTTAAATATCCTCTCAGCTAGCCAGCCTTCAACATTGCCTCAGCTAAAAATCAAACCTCAAAAAAATCAATAGATGGAAATAATTTCAGTCTCATCTGGAAGAGTACAAGAAAGAGCATATATTGTTTGGGAAAGAGGCAAAGAGGCATGATCTATTAATTGTTGTCGATAGTCATAACTGACGCAGAAGCTATAGTCTAATTTTTAGAAGCTCAGTGACAATACGTAATCAAACAGTGGCCAGAAATGTAATAAAACATACAAAGTGTAGCACGGCATATTGGGGGGGGGAAAGATGACTCAGATTTTGAGTTGAAGACCAGTGAAGAGTAGAAAGGCCTGTCTGAAACCAGAAAGTGAAGAATCCACTTCTTAGGAGATCGTAAACCTACCAATTGCATCCACCCAACTTCTCATTTTCTTTTTTTTTTTTAAGTGAGTGAGAGGAGTTATTACTGAGGAAAAGGTCAACACCTTTTGGTGTTGACTTTGAGGAAAAAAAACCAGTTCCATAAACATCAGTGAGATGAATGGAAAAGGGAGACCGAGAACTACTTCTAAATCACAGACAGGATACACAGCAGCTTGTCTTGTTTTATAAGCTGAAGTGGCTTTTATCAAGCTGCCTGTGCTGTTTATCTCTGGTAATGCTTTTTCATGAAACTTTGCAGTCCACATGTCTTGGTTACTCCACTTATTGCAGACTTGTCTGTCAGAAATAAAACACCCATGAGAAAAAGATGCTGAACAGATTCAGACATACTTTCTGTACTGATTTCTGGTGGATCACTGAATTTGCTCATGTGCCAGCATCCTCCAGACTAAGTTAAAGATTTAACTTTGCTCAATAAGGTTCTCAAAACATTAGGGGACAATCTGCCTTAAGAGACTTGCACAGCCAAAGCTATAAAGAATTATTAGTAGACATTTTCAAGGCTTTTTCACTGCAAGTGAAATGGTAATTAATTCTCTTAATTTAACGATCATTCATTAGTCTTTTACTAAATACATTACCTAATAACATTCTCAATCTTGCAAGTTACTGCCGTGTCTTCAATTTCCCTTTTCATGATAAGACTAATAACAAGCTAAACTCAGAGCTTAATAAATCTGCAGTACAGCATATATCGTATGCGGCTTTTCCGTTTAGATACTTCTATTACAAGCAACTGCAATAAAAAAGCATTTGAGTATTGTACTAGCTAGTATTACATTTTCTCAGATCATAATAAAACTATTCCTGAGAAGCAGTGCTCAGCTTAAGAAGAAGTATTACATTAAATAACAGGGCTAATATTTTAACTCAATTAACACGTTACTTTTCAATGAAGAGGTGTACACTACTGTAATTTCTTCTTCTATGGGTAGCATCAGCTACAAAAGAGAAATATTGCAGCTTTTTTTCTGATAACTTATATGCTATCAGTCTTCTCCCCATGAAGACTGTATACTTTGTGTACTCTTTCAAGTGGATGAAAATATGTGACACTATTATTTTTATAAATAAGTCTATTTATTTTAAAATGTTATACACATAAAATATTTCATTTCTATATCATGTGAGCCTGCCAGATACTACGTTTGACTACATCTAAAAATATATGAGCATTCCATAGTAAGGAAAGAATATGTCTTTTAATTCTGTACTGTTGTGAGTTTGATTTATAATATTGGTTGGGGCGGAAGTGATATTTGTATGAAGAAATTAAATCTAGTTACAATGGAAGCAGGGTAACTTCTCCATGGAAACTGCCTGCCAAATATGCTCAGATGACTTATTTATCAGATTCTTCAACACAATATTTCAATTCGATGGAATTATATTTTCCTGGAATCTTTCATTAATAATTTTAAAGTGACATAAATGTATAAATGTCTGTATTTCTGAAGATAATCAAGTTGTGTCATTCCAATATCAATTTGTAATATATTCCAAGGTCACCTTCTCTTTAGTTGTTCAAACTTTCTACTTAGTTCTTTTGAATCATATTCTGGTTTTGGTTTTATTCCTAGTATTTTAATCCATGCTAAAGACTGTTTCTGAATATTTTGTTAGTTTTTTCACTCTACTGCGATGCCCACTGTAAAGAGGACAGGTTTGTTAAGTTGTTATGGAGATATAAAACCCATGTAGCTTAACAATGAACTTGAAAAGTAATTTTTTGTTTCAAGAATTAGTATGTGTATTTACATCAGTAGAGGTGGAGTATTGCAGTACAGATCAAATGGCTATATCTCAGACTAGGCTACTAAAAAGTACACTCCCATACCGTTTTACACTACTTTCCATATTTTTCTATCACTGCTATTATACCAGTCACTCATTAAAAAAAAAAAAAACAAAACCTTAAACCACCCCCCCAAAGCTAGTAACAACAACTCAGGACAGCAAAAGTTTTACATAATCATCAGATTGGTCATTTCATTCTAGCAATGTAAGAGTTTTGTTTAGTTGTGTACTAGAACAATGTGTACTACTATTAGGAAATTCCATCTCAAAGGAGCTGAAAAACAGGGATGTAAATTACAGCACATATATATGCATAACATATAACATGCAACTGTAGAATTAGGAAAAGGCCATTTTGATTTCATAAGGAAGGCAAGACAAAAAGAAAAGGAAAGGACAGAATCACATCATGTGGCAGGTAGATAGGGAAATTAAATTATATGATACAAAGGAACAGGTAAGTAAAAGACTAAATTATAAAAATGACTAAGGATTTAAAAAAATCAAAATGAGTTACATAAGGAGGTATTAATAACTGGACATGAAATTCCAGTGAGTTGCATGAAATACTTTGTGATCCTTTTGCGGACATCACCTGGTGGATGTTTTTAAAAATGTAGTACTACAAAGTACAAAATACCTTCACATGGAAAATCACTGTAGACTTTTACACAAATTAAATGGAATGTAGCAAGTTAAAAATAAACTTCTTAGGGCTACCATCATGGCAAGAAAGACCTTTTCTGAGTAAAAAGTAGATTTATTCCCACTCGAAGCAAGAGAGCATACTGCCAATGCTACCAGCTGAATGGTAGAGCCACTATGTGACGTAATATTATAATTCTTATTATTTATTTCCATATATAATAGGTTTACAAATCCTTCTCAGTGGACAAGAACCTTTAAATTCACTCAATATTCTGACATTATACAAGCAGGAACTAATGGAGAATTAATGGTTTCAACTCTGAATTCCGCAAAACAGAAGTCCATTAAGAAGCCCAACAGCACACATAAAGATTCTAGTGAACTGAAGGAAACTAGAAGGCATGAGGCTTGCCAGCCAGCAAAATCATGCTATTTAATAGGAGGACTAATGGACAAGTCCTCCTAATCACCAAAGTTTGACAAACCTTCTCAGAGAGGACAATCGGTTGAATATAGATACAGATGATCAAGAAGTGAACAGTAAAAACACCAAACTTGCCAAAGCCTTATTTTAATGTTTAAATGTCTCAGTTAAGTGACTAACACTTCATCACAAAATGAAGTTGCAACACGGGAAATTCTGATTATACCTTAAGGAAAAAAGCTACAATGATGTAGTCAAATATTGGAATGGTTGCACGGAGATGATTTGGTACCAAAACTTAAATGGACAAGGACCTGAGCAACCTGTTCTTAGTTGGCCTTGTTTTGAGTAGAGGGGCTGGATCTCCAGAGAGCCCTCTGAACCTAAATTATTCTGTAATTCTATGAACTATATGGATTAAGAAAAAAAACAAAACCAAACCACAAACAAACAAAAAAATCTTTCTTGTAGATCTCACAGAAGACGCATGCTGCAGTTGACTAACACAAAGATGAAAGCTTGTCAAAAATATGTCTGAGTCAAAGCTCCACAGCTGGGAAGTGTCAAAAAAAAATCCCCAATTCAATAATAATTTGATTTCTTCTAAAATCCTAAAGGGAAGTGGATGCAAAAGAAAATTTTCAAAGCAACACCAGCAATTCATAGGAGAAGCAGGAAAATATAGGAGGACAGGACAAGCCAGGACTCTTGAAATTCTTAGAATGGCCTAAGAAATCAGACTGCAGCCATCATTTACAAACTCAAGCCAGTAAATGTTTAATTTTAGTACTGGTACTTAAGAGAGTATGTTTTTCCTTCTCACCTCTCCTCTGAATAAACTGCATGTGACTGCATACTTATTAAGGAATGTAGTATGAAAACCAAAAAGCTCTAAATTACTAGAGGAAAGCAATACAATTTATTTTGTTTTAAAGCAGTTTGTCTCCCCTGCCCCCTTTTTGGCAAAAGCTCAAGAGATGCTTTATACCCTGCACACCAAGGTGGCAGTATCAGTTGAATTGTGCTATAGCATAAACTTTTTTGACCTCCACCATGTTGAGGCGCTACTATTTGTACTTCTGCATCAATTCCATATATTCAAGACATATTAAAAGACATCAAGTCCATAAACGTTTCTGACCCTTTTCTGCTGCTTAGCTCATTAATAATAAAAGCTATTAATTTAACAAATGAGTACGTGATTACCTCTTGAAGAACTCTCTTCATTTTCAGAAGCAATGTCTTTACAGCTGTGCAATCTTGCAGCATCAATCTGAAGGGCAAAGATTCAATGCCTCCACTCTCTTCCAGACCAGTAAAAGGCCACTCCACTGATGGGCTGCCAGCCAGCTGGCTAACACGAGGGTACCTGGCTTCTCCCTGGTCTACCTCCTTCGACAGCTTCAGAGAAAGGTTCCTTAAAAGACAAAACAGAGATATCAACACTGAAATATGAAAAAGAACTCAATAAGTTTTGGCTTTCGGTTCCTTTAAGTTTAAAGGCACATTACACATTCACTTTTTGAGCCTGCTAGCGTGAATGTCCGTTATAATGTACATCTAGCCATATAGTGTTAGCAATAAAATATACATTTATAAATGTACCATTTTCTACATTAATTCAAACTGTGCTCTGTCCCACACCATTCAAAAGAAAGCCATTTTCTTAAAACAAAATACCCTATGGGCAAAACTGGTATGGGTCTATTTTATTTCAGTTCAGCTTTATAAAAAAATGAATCTGTCATGCACTTTCAAAAGCTAAATCACATTCTTCCATATGCTTTGACTTAGAACTCACAAAGAAAAGAAAACCACCAAAGAAAATATTCCCTTCTGGGCTTGCCCAGTGACATAAGATGAACCTGCTATTCTATGAAATGGAATTTGAAATTTAATTGATCTGTGCTCTGAAGTTTAGTTACCACCAAAGCTATTTAAGCAGAACATGAAACAAAACTACATTAAGTTGTGGTTGAGAATCTACTAAAGACAACAGAAATATTTGGGAAGATTTTGATGGACTTTGGAAGTAACAGAATACCGTTATTTCATTGCATACATACTATTTTCTTTTAATAACAGAGAAAGATATCTATAAGACTTTGCCATGCTGGAGCAAGTCCAGTGAAGATCAACAGGAAGATGAGGGGGCTGAAGCGCACACTAAATGAGAAGAGGCTTAGAGAGCCAGCTGTGATTAGTCTTTGAAGGCAATGGGAATCCCACTGCTGATGGGAGCAATGTCCCCACTGGGAGGGTTGCAGAGATGGTGGAGCCAGGCTACCCTTACAGATGCACAGCAATAGGATGAAAGGCAATGGACAGAAGCTGGAACACAGGAAATTGTGACCAGATATACGAATTCTATTTATTTATTTACTCACTTATTATATGAGGGTGGTCATATAAGGGAACAGAGGCACAGAGATGCTATGGAACATGCATCCTTGGAGATATTCACAATATGATGGGGCAAGCCTCTGAGTAACCTACTCTAATTGGACTTCCTGTGAGCAAGGGCTTGGACCAGAGATCTGCAGAGGTCCTTTCCCATCCATGTGCTTCTATCACCTAGAGGTCATAGATTCAACCAGCTGAAATCAGCCAAAAGTTTAATAGTAGAAAAATAATTTAAATAGAGGTTACTTGACATTTTGGTGGAACAGAATGTAACTAAAACACTAAGGACTTTTCTGGCATGAATGTGTTCACATCTTTAATGTTGCACCTATTTTTGCTTTGACCACTGGAGAAAAAGGACAAATCTGAATGGAGAATAAATCTGAGAATGTGGCTGCACTGGGCAATAGTAGTATATTAATTACTATTACATTACAAAAGTTGTTAACAGAAATGCATAACACCCATACTCATACTAAATTAATTCACTACAATTAAAGATGTTAGCATAAGCGGTGAAGAAAATGACAATTACTACTCATTTAATGTGTAGTTTCAATTTTCTGTTCCATTTGAATTTTCACAGAACACAAAACTGGTTCTGAATTTTAAGCATGGACATATTTTGGAAGGATAAAGGATATTTTTCCATGTGAAATTTTCCTTAGTTAACTTTGGTTTCATAGAAACCATATACAAAAAGGGATCAATGTAATTTCTCAAGGCAAGCAATTCCCAATGCCATACTAACAAATTGGAAATGAGGCTGCTGGAATTATCTTTTATGGATGGTTCATTTTTATATTTTGCAATCCATGTAATGTGCAGTGGGGACAATGTGTTAGATTAAGAAATGCACCACAGAGATGATGGATACAGACAGATGCTCATGATGGCCAACAGAACTAAAATCTGCTAATCCAGGCTTTTCAAGACTCTCATAAAACAATGGAATTAGTTTGTTTTAACTTTTAAATACATTGAAACAAATTTGTGAGTAGAATATTTTGCATCCTTTCAAATAATAATCTGAGGTGGGTGGTAAAGGTGCTTTTGACTGAAGGATATTCAGCCACTGCTGATTCATAACCTTTTTCAAAGAAGCCTCAGGTCTAAGTCACGCAAAAAACTAACACCTTTAGCTGCAGTTCCATAACATAGGCCACTTTTATGGGTTTATAAAATAAGCCATATTCAAACTACTGGAATCTAAACTTGAGTAAGATTTATGTAGCTAGAAAACCATATTCTTTGAATTGAGTGATATGAAACAACAAGGTCCTCTTTTTTCCTGCCCAGTGCCTGCAGGCTGGGAGAAAAATTAATCCTTGGAATATTCTGCACGTTCACTTTGTGACTCACTCCAAAGTTTCATCTTCCTCATGCTCCTGAACAGGCATTTTAGGTGTGTAACATCCTGACACAGAGAAAGGACCAACTTAAGACATAATGCCTCCTAGAAGGAGTCTCCTACAGCACATTATCAGGGAGAAAAACCTGTCATCATCAACAGCAATACCCTGCTGCCCCAGCAATGAGGAAACCAGCAGTACTCTTGGAGAATTATCATCCTCTCTGACACAGAAGAGACACGGTATTTATGTATAAACTATAAATGTATTGGAAATACAGCAAATCTTAATTTCAGCTGAAGAAAATACCTTCAATGAGTTCAGTGGGCTTTATGTTGACAGCACACAAAATTACTGTATTTTCAAATACAGAACCTTGTACTGAAGTACAAAAAGCACCATAATAACATATCACCACATATGGTCATAAAAGTCTAGAATCTAAGTCAATTGCTACTAGAAAATGGCAACTCAGAGTTGGTATACAGTAAGCATTCAGATCGCATAGTATCTCTGAACTCTGAAAATAATATAACTGATCTGTGAGAGAAAAATTCTTCACTATCTGGTCCAATTCCTCCTACCTGCTGCAGGAAAAGCTCATTTTAAATTCATTCCAGAACTGATTTTTCATCAAGTTCATTATTAACAATGTCCAGGTGGTCTATTACAGTATTATTATGGTAATCCACTGCAATTCATCTCAAAGCAGCAGTAGAGATTTAACAAGGAAAAAAAAAAAGTTCGTACTAAAATTAGAAGTTTCCCCTTACTAGTAAAACACTTCTGCCTCTGAAGCTGGGAGAAAGGGCTGGCCTCTTGACCAGCAGGAGCTCCTTACAGATGGCCAGCCCCCTCCACCGTCCAAAGATGTGTTTATTGTAATGTAAACATTTCACAGGCAAGTTTTATCTGTGACAAACTCCTGAAGCTCTGGATAAAAAGCTTCAAAAGGTTTATTTTAATGACCAAGACTAAAGACAATGTATTTCATTTAAATGACAATATTAATTCAATAATATTATCAACATGAAATATTTCAGAAAAGTAATTTGGTCACTTTTAAGTATATGGCTCCTGTCTGAGCTCTAAATTTGTCTGACATACACACTCACTTAGGCTATGTTCCTACTTTAATAAAACCGTATCTGAAAACATTCCTGGGCACTGGAAGTCAGTCAGTGTTACAGCACTTTTGAAATGGTTTAACCCAACGCAGCTATCACTCTTTCAAGCAATTCCCTGGCATGGTTTGGCTGTCAGTATTGGCAAATTGGATGGGAACACACCATTCTGGAGGATGTCAGTGGTGCAGGTGTGCACTAAAGAACCATCCCACATACATGTCACCTCAAATCTCTTGAGTATGGCCATGGAACCATGAAGAACCAAGCTCAAGATGTGAAACCTAGGCAGACTCTTAGGAAAGAGAAGAGCCAGCCTGTTTCAAAAGGTCTGAAATGAACTGTGGATGCAGTGGCAAATCACAGCTGAGAAGAGCGTTAGGAAGCTGCTCTTAATTTTCTCCCAGGTATTACAGACTTCACTTCCCAGATAACAAATGGTTCTCATATTCTGTTTGATGAAGATCAGACAAAGCTGACAGATGGCATACTTTAACCTCTGCCCAGTCCTCTGGATCAATATCAGAGAAACAGGGTAATTCAAGTTGCTCAAGCCTTGTCACCCTAAAGCCTGAGTCTATACAACAGTATGTTACATCTAAGAGGACCACAAATGACAAATGAGAAAAGCAAGCTTAATGTCAGTAGAATTACTGTCACCATAAAGTCTGAAAATCCACAGACAATTTGTTACAATTTTTAAATGTTAAATAGGGTGAAAACCTGTACAGTTTGATGCTACTTTGTGACTGCTGTCTTGTTTCTGTTGTATCTGTACATATCCACTGAACACCATTAATATATTTCCTCATTTTTAATGGCTAAAAGAATTGGAAGCTACAATATCCACATCTAGCAAAATGGTAGTGTCATTAAGACAGAGTTCTATTTCAAAAGCAATCTTTATTGAAATAGTGAGATAGCATTAAAATAATCAATCAGTGACTTTTAGCATTTTAATAGCATCCATAAATCCAATGCAACTGCATGTTAACGAAGGAAGAAACACAATTGTGCAGCTCCTTTCAAAGCCTTTCTTCCGTTAAGAAGGTAGAACAAAAAAAAAAAAAGAAAAAAAAAGGACCCAAAGATTTGCAACTTGAGCTAGTTTGAGTTATTCTTCCCTTATTACTGATCCTCAGATCAATGATTTGAAAAGGTAATGGTAATTTGAACTTCACTTACATAAAGATCCCCAGACTATGTGGAGTTTTATCTTCTTAGATTTCATTGGCGGTGCTCAAGATGTTGCTATAGCCAAATTAGCCTAAACTAATACAATTGGTCCCACAGAGTCTGCACTTCTTGATACCAGCTTAGCAAAAGAGAACCCACATAACACTGTGAGCATCAGGAAGGCGCTGCAAGCAGAGCAAAAGACTGCAGCATCTATGGAAAGATTTGCACATACCTCTTTCTTCCCTGAGGGCTTATCTTCTAAAGCAGGGTCTTAGAAAAAGCCTTATATCACTTATTTTCAGTGTTTGAGTGTGCAACTGTATGTGTGTATATTCACATATAAATACATCATGTATATGATGTACATGTGTGTTTGCGTATACACACACATATACATAATATGTATGTATAATTACAAAATTCACACGCACACATATATAAACACATATACATTTTATCTTCATAAATATTTCTAGAAAAAAAAACCCTCTAACCCTCTCTTATTTCTTCATTATTTGGCCCACCAAGAAACATATGTCCATCTGGACCATATAAGACACACAAGAGCAATTCTGATTTTTAGAGAAAAATCTGCCTATGTGAAACAGTACCAAAATTTAGTTCAAAGCACTCTGTGGCTCTCTTGCAATGGTGTGCATTACAGTCAAGACCTATAATCTTCCCAGACTGAAGTTTAAACTCTGAGTCATCTCTCACTAATCTCACTTAGACATGTTCTATCCCTAACAGGTTACAACTGACATGTATGGACACATTTCAGAAAAAAAAGAAAGGTCTTTCCACCTGTTTAGAAGAACTTGGACATAGACTTTTAAAAGTATGTTCCTAAATATTCCAATAGGCATATCAAATAATGTAGTGCTAGGTGCCTAAAAATTCTCAAGCTCAAGGACAATAAAAATTGCCAAACTCCTTAGTCCTGAAAATGCAGCCCTTGCAATACTTGGAAAATAAAAAGGTAACCAGAACATAAACACTTGGCTAAGTACCCATATAAGCATTCTTTGGCATCAAAATTGATACCCCTCTCTGTCTCACACAATTTCTCAACATTACTTCTGTTCTATCTTAGAATGCTTCAGAAGCTACAGGAAAGACATCTCAGAATATTAAACTGCACCGTGTCATAAGGTACCTATTGTTTGACATTTTATAGCTTTTAGAACTATGTATCATTTATTGGTACTCTGATACTATGATTTTTCCAAGGTCAGCCTTTTAGAGAAATGGTGTTTGGTATCTGTCACTATCAAACTATGCACCCACACACAAACGTGCACACAAACTCTAGTAGCTAGTGCTGCTATAAATTAAGAGACTGTCAGATTTTCCCATTATAAGCCCTTTTCTTTCAAAGGTTTATATCACACGCATAAAGATTTAAAGATTTCCTTTGGGCTAGAACCTAGTGAACATGAAATATGGAATAAAATTAAAAAAAAAAAAAAAGGAAAAAAAGCCCTCCATTTTTCAGCTGCTGGTACAGCTGATAAGTACATGTCAAGCAGTTCTTTCCTTTCTCGAATTCAACAGGAGTCAAGAGCTCTGTTTATATCCCCTGATCTAGCACACAAAAACATACCACTTAAGATTTCAGTCCTTTTCTTCCTCTTGGAATCTATTAGGAAAATGTAAATGTGATACAACTAAGTAATACAGTAATTGGATAACATAAAAAAAATAGTTACTTGGAAAAGACCAGTGGGGCTTATTCAGTTTCAAGTACTAACAGTGCAGTAGTAAATAAAGCATTACAGACAACAGGAAAAGTAAATAAGGCTGTCTGGGTGGTGAGAGTTTGATACAGCTTGATTCTTTTCCATTTTTTAATATTTTCTTTCCCAAAAAAATTCAGCAGGGAATCATCTTGAAACTATTTTACAACCGGTATGCAAAATATAAATTGCAGCTTAATTATGCACAAAACCACACAGTAACTCACATTGTATCTCTGGTTGGTATATAAACAAAAGAAGCCTTACCTTTCATTTGGACAAAGAATAAATCTACCTGCAGGCATTGCAACCTTTCTTAAACACTACGTACTTCTGATTAGACACTGCCTCAGCACACATAAAAGCTAAAGGCACTTGGTGTTCCCTCCACATCTCACTCCAAATGCACTCCACGGAGCTGACCAACTCAACTGACCTGGGACTAGAATGACAAAATTTTGATCTAATCTATAAAGAAGACAAGCATTCAAGCGTGCCCAGCAAACTTTATAGTATTGGGGGAAAGGAGAAGCATAAATCTGTTTTGCCACTGTCACCTTCTAGATCAAAACAACATTTCTCCTCACCTTTGCTCTTTGCTCTAAATGCTTGAGTCTTGCTTTTAGAAATTGTGTGAATAGAACATAAAGCTTTCAAGTTTTTATGAGCTTAGAAAATATAAAAAAAAAAGGTGGAAAATCACAATGGATTTTGGATATGATGACTACCTTTCAAGAAGCACAAAAAGTGTATTACTTTCATTCAGTTACCAAACTAGTTCCCCTTACTTAAAAACATATTGTCAAATACTTCCTACTACAGGTCAGCATATTTTGCTACCAAGGCTTTTGAAAATGCTTCTCAAAATGATGTATATTTCAAATGAAAAAAAAAAATTTAAATCATATTTTGTGTCCCTGGCAAGATGCTATACAACTATTAGTATAGACTTCATTGGGAAGATAGGTAAGTTACCAGGTAAGGTTAAATGCAGTAAAAGACAAAAGGACCAGAAAATTAAGTGCAAAACTCATATACTTTGTAAAGGAGACAAACCACTCACTTCAAGTCCTGTCTGACTTGTTTCCTAGATATTGGGAAGCACCTAACCACATTACCACTGTGTAGACCAGGATACTACCTTCTGATTAAGTTACTGAGCATTAAGAACAATTTTGTGAAGCAAACAGGCAATTCGTTATAACTTGGGGTGGCTGAGAGGTTCATCTGAGATGCATAACAGTCAGTTTCAAAGGTCTAATTAATATTTGCTAAAATACTCAAAGTGGAAAACCTTCCTGGGCAGGTGATTCATAGAATCATAGAATGGTTTGGGTTGGAAGGGACCTTAAAGATCATCCAGTTCCAACCTCCTTGCCATGGACAGGGACACCTCCCACCAGACCAGGTTGCTCAAAGCACCATCCAGGGAACTCTTCTTCGATGGTGGCTTCAGACCATGCCAGGGCTTAAGAACAGATACAGACATCTAAATAATTATGCTATAGGCTATCAAGCATTATGTTTAAATTCAGAGGATACCTTCCACCTGCTTTATGTAGGGAATTTGATTAATTTGCCAGGAAGAAACTTCAACTTTAAAACCCATCCTATTTCATTATAACATGAAATAGTTGGAACCTAACATTAGTGTTAAAAGAGTTTTTATGTTAAATCCTCTTTTATGACCAATAAATGAAAGCATGTAATGGATTTAGGAACATAACTTATTAAGAAAGTCAGAATATGCATGTTACTACATAACCATACTTAAAAGACAGCAATCCATTAGAGTCTTTTTATGCTTAAATTGGATTCTTCTACAAGGTTTTTAGGTAACATTATAGAATTGATCTTATACACAATTTACAATTCCACAGACAAACACATAAACATCCACAGTCACTTCAAAAGCCTGATTTAAACATAAGTAGCAAACCAACATGAGAAATCCAGCACCAATGCTAATTAAATACATCACTTATTTAGTGAAGTTTGCTGATAAAAAACTTAATGCAGTTTTTGGCGCAGTGGTTGCAAACACTGCATTTTCTTGCTAGCTGAATTCTAGCGCATATGCTTCTATGTGTGCATGTTTTATATTATCAAGGAGTCTCATATAATAACCTGAGTTCCCACGAGGACTGAGTCCAACTCCTGACGCCACACAAGGAAGCTGCTGAAATTATAAAAAAGAGCATTTTTTTCAAGCAAGAAGTGAGAAAGAAATCTTCCTCAGTCCATTCACTGATGTGAAATCGCTTGTTTCATGATTAACAGTTCCTGGCAGACTTAGACATGACACAGCAAGTATTTTTCCCACAGTTAAATAATATACAGTTTTTGGGCTCCAGCTAAAAATGATCTTAAATGAATTGTATAGAACCGAAAAAATAAAGAAACTTCCTTTGAGAATAATGGTATAAAAGCTACCCAAGAACTGTAGGTCTGAGCGAAACACAGCTAAACCATTAGGTGCATGTTGTCTATGAAGAGTACCTGGTACCAATGTGCAAGTAAATAACTTACATCCAGATACATGTCATCTTAAAACGTACGTAAGAGACTGGGAGCTCTACAAGCACAAAGAATTCCCAGGAACCACTCACCTTCCAGAGGCACAAAGTTCCTCCCCACCCTCCCGAATGCTGCACAGCTCACCACATCAACTTACAAAACTGCCATTGGCATAAATAGAGGCTAATAAATTATTAAGAAAAAATTCCCTGCTACATGAGGGGATAAAAGCTTGTAAGTTGTGGGACCCTTGGGGCATTGTTTCCTCGTGAGTGTCCTCTCAAACTACCAGAGGGCTGGTATTCCTTCAGATAGGTTTCACTTACAAGACAGATGTTGCAGTGTGTGCACTCAGATTTTAATTAGTGAAATTAAACCCCTCCAAAAACACATGCTCAATTTTTTTTAAACAGAGACATTAGAGACCAGACAAAAAAAAAAAAAAAAAAAAAGCAATAAAC
Organism: Nycticryphes semicollaris; assembly: GCA_013400055.1. Lineage (NCBI taxonomy): Eukaryota > Metazoa > Chordata > Aves > Charadriiformes > Rostratulidae > Nycticryphes > Nycticryphes semicollaris. The sequence continues at coordinate 1,241,190 of VXBJ01002547.1, read as the reverse complement.
TAATTAATGTGTAAATTAACCTAATTGCTTTGTTTTTACACGACATAATCAATCACAGTGCCATAAAAAAATGTGTTAATTTTATTATACAGTGAAACTAGCCCACCTACAGGAGATTACTTTGCCTTTGCCAGTATGGTCTTCAATGCTGTTTTTTTTTTATTGTAAATAACTTCTTAACGGATAAACAGAATATTTAGTTTTACTGAAGGACTGCAGTACTGTTTCTGTATTGCTCTCTTACAGAAAACATTCCTTCTCCCTCCTTTCCCCCATAATAATAATGTGACCTATTGTGACCAACTAAATCTAAAAAAATGGAAGACTGAGGCCAGAGGCACGTGAGAAAAGTTCAGTCTTGTTGACTAGGAAGGACAAAACTCAGATCTCTGAATCATATTTAAATATCTCTAAATATTTGTGCACTAGCACACAGAAGGAAGTGGCATGCTAAAACTTAATACCAGCACTGAGCTGCATATTGCTTACAATATTCTTGTGTTGATTGAGCATTCTTGGTGTGCAAATCCTTACAACCTATGTCCCATCAGAAGCTTCGTGCTCTCTACAATGCCTCATCTCTCTTAATACCAAGGCATTAGGTCCCCTACCTTTTAACTGTTTTATAAGGTTGTCACATTAAAATTAAATGTTTATTTCAGTTGTTTACCCTCTGGTTGTTACCTTCTCTACTTTGGGGACACTGGCTGAATTACTTGAATATTTGGAGTTACTGTAATTGCTCCTATTTTGCAATGCCAGACTTACTTAAAGTTGGGAATAACAAGAAGAGCGGAGTTGTGCAAAACCATGCAAGTTTAGAAAAAGTGCATCTCACTGAAAACATATGGCCCGTGACTTGACTTTAATGTCTGAAATCTTTTGCACTGCACATACTCGAATTCTAAGCAGTAAATAACATTAATATTCAAAACACAATTTCTTTTAATTTAACAGTAGTTGTAACCTATAACAGTAATTTATTCAAGGTTATAACAAATATGATAATAAAAAAACTCTTGAAAATGTTGCTTTGAGGAAGTTATGAAGGATTTAGTAAGACTATTAATTAATAATAATTAATAGAATTCATAGCATTTCTGTTGGGAAACATTAAATGTACCTTACATACAAGAGTATTTAATACTTCTAGTTACTAATTTTGCAAACTCTGTCAGGAGAGCATTAATAACATGTAGCCCTAATAACTGTTGGAATGTGTGTTAAAACTTGTCCAAAGCTGCAGCTAGACTGAGATTAAAATTGGATTTGCCAACTCATTTATTTACAAGGCACTCAGCAATACCACTCCAGCTTTTGGAATAAGCTGAATTTTTTTTTTTTATTATTTTTATTTTTTTTCTTTTGCTATAAGTTGCACAAAATGTCAATTTCTGGCCTGTTTTGTAGCCAGATAACTTGAAATTTTGATCTGAACAGAGTCGATAGATTTTGAAAGCAGGAGACAAAGAACTCTAAAGATATGCCTGTGCACATATAGACATTGTACGATCTTTGAATTTAGTATTGCTTGACTTACAACTCTGAATCTTCTGTGTTGATAATGCAAGGCCATCCTCCTGCCTTGGCTTTCAGAGACCAGAAATCCATCAGATATTTGCATT